>PIJE02001260.1:0-21183 GCA_002895965.2 Coryphaenoides rupestris | reverse complement strand
AGAGAGGGTGAGGGATGGACAAGGGCGTGGCTGGAGAGAGAGAGAGAGAGAGAGAGAGAGGGAGGGAGAGAGAGGCGAGTGTAGCCACAGGGTCTTCATGAATTATAGATATTAGGCTTAGGAGTGATTGGGCCGAGGCCATTCTGTCGATGGACCAGACCAGAGCCACAACATGACAACATCCAGCTTCCAGCTCGCTCCCCCACCCCATCCACCTCCCACCTCCCCCAGATACTTAGCCTCATGCAGATTGAAAGGATGCAGATTGAAGCACGTCCAGTCGACGTCCGTGTGTTGGCCCGGCACAGCGCCTGGTGGAACGCCCCGGCCTCGCGGATGCCGGCTGCCGCGTCGCGACGGAGGGAGGGAGTCAAATCCGCGTGCACGTGGGAACACAAAACAGCCACCAGAGGACATTCTCTAAGGGGGTGGATTTGTGGAAGTTTGCGTATGTTTATGAGCGCGGTCGGGGGGGCGGGCGGTGGGTGGCGGGTCGGGTTTGCCAGGGGCGTCAATACATTTTTCATTACGCCGTGATTCCGACTTGGGGCCTACGCCGTGGCCCCCCCCCCGCCCCCCCCCCCGATCCGCCATATTTCCCAGGTTATTTAGGAGTGACTCAAAGTCGTTCAGCGCGATCACGAGCAGACGCCGACCCCCCCGCAACCCCCTCCTCGACGTTCTTGCGTTAATTCTCCTTCCCTCCGCGCTGCAGATGTGCGCTGCGTTCCATGTAAGAGGAGTGTGTGTAATACTTCCGATTTGAACGCGGCCCGTCGTAATGAACCACTTGTTGTTCGGGGTCGGGGTCGGGGTGGGCGGGGCATTGATTGTGGAGCAGTAGGGAGGCCCCCGCTACTCGGAGCACAGAACATGCTGTAATCTAGTCCTAAAAGGAAAAGAGACGCCGCAGAGGAGGGGGAAAAAAAAAATCATCTCTCTCAAAATTAATACATTATTTACACCCAACGGCTTACCGGCCTCGTGTAAATCAAGCCCACTGCAGGCTCCGTTGATTCCCCCTTAATGACTTCCAAAACATATGCTTTTCTAATCTTTCTCTGTCTCTCCCTCCTTATTTTCATTGCCTCATTGCAACTTTTTTTTTTGTATTAAACAATGTTCTCATACGCTTTCCCTCTCTCTCTCTCTCTGTCTCTCTCTCTCTCTCTTCTCTCTCCTCTCTGTCTCTCTCTCTGTCTCAGCCTCCGTGTGTGTCTGTCTCTCACACATGTAGCCACCCACACCCACACACAGACAATCACACGGCGTCTCATCCACACAGACAGGGGGAATTACACAGCAGTGTCGTTTCCACCATGATTAGAGGACAGGAGGTCCACGGCTGTCCTGATAAGATCACAGGCAGGAGACGGACGTCGGTGGGGGGGGGGGGTCGGGGGGACCACACCCTACGCAGCCCACTCTGTCTTGGGATGGGGGGGGGGGGGGGGGTGAGGGTGTGTGTGGTGTGTGGGTGGGGGGGGGGGGGGGGGTGGGGGGGGGTGAAGGGAGAGGACGGAGGTGGAGGATGAATAAGGAGTCAGGGACAAAACTTCAGGAAGTCAGTCGAAAATATTAACAGCTCAAGTGGTAGGCCTGCAAACATGAAATAGAACATACACACAGCACACATCCACCACACACACGCACACACAGCACACACACCACACACACACGCACACACACGCGACGCACACAACCAATCAATATGTTTAGGATATTTATGTAACTTCAGATCAGTTAAAGTTCCGGTCAGCAAAAGTTATGTAAATGTGTTTCAATTAGTTATTTATGTAATTCATGTATTCACTCGCTGCAAAATGATGTTCATTTATCTGGCTGGCTATTCTCTCGCTCCCGCTGGTTTGTGAAACCTGATTAGTTAAGTAGCTGTGGGAGAGTGTCACCTGAGATTCTTCTTTAAATGGTCACTGATTACAAAATAACAAAAAAGACAATAGGTCTTATCCAGGCTGGGCGGGTGAAGTGTATTTAAAGACGCCATTAAGGGATCTTTCCAAAAGAATAGTGGGATTCAGGGACGTTTGCCATTGGTTAGCAAACAAACGTAATTGTCCGTGGAATACAAGAGAGAGAGAGAGAGAGAGAGTGAGAGAGAGAGAGAGAGAGAGAGAGGAGACAGAAACACTCGTAGAAGTGAGAGAGATAAGAGCTTGCAGTTCTTAGGAAGCAATCAGAGCTCAGCCGTTGGGCATTGGCCACATTAATTAAACGATTCAAATGCTGTTACACCGCATTTTTGCAAATATAGGCGTTCGATTGTGTTATGAAACAATTAGGGTCTCGGGATTTAAATGGGGGTTTGCTTCACAGAAAAGAAAAGAGTGGGATTAAAGATTAGCGAGATGTCATTAAATATGTTATCTGATTTAAGGGACGATTTGTATTAATTTTTTTCTTCATTTTCATGTTTTTCGGGGGGGATATGCGGTAGTTACGAGCTGAGCCACCACTGATGCTACTGTGGAAAAATATTTTCAGATTAAAAGCTGTGATCCTTACAGATGTTCCAGCAGACAGCGCATGTTTTTCGTGTTAAGACGATGCGATTAATTCAGCCCCGAGTATAATTATTGAAAATACTTGGGCCGCACGGTCCTAATCTGAGGTCCAATCAAAGTATGAGATTTAGCCAGATTAAATCAACCCAGCCTCACTATCCATCTGCTTCGAAGACGTCTCTAAAGAAATACACATTTTGTGAGGAACAGAATTGAGACGTGGCCTGCGGTGGTCTTCTCCGGCTGTGTTCTCTGAGACGAGGGTGGCTCAGATAGACGCCTCCGCCCGGGCACAGCAACATGGCCGCGCGGAGAACAGAACAACACAGCATTCCTCAAGTTCCCTGATCCACGCGTACGCACATACGGGACGCAAGCAGGAACGTACACACATTACAGACACACAGACACACACACACACACACACACATACACACACACACACACACACATACACACATGCACACAGACACACCTCCAATAGCCATCCCCGTGACTTTACATGCAATCAGCTGGTTTATTGCATGGGTGCACTCTTAAATCCGTGTAGCAGCAAATTAGGGTTTTGAATCGACAGAGGGATTAATCAAGGGCACGGTGAAAGGGTAAAAGCGGTGACATCATCAGACAAGCTTAGGTGCCGTTGCAAAGTTTCATCTGAGACAGTGGAAACGGCCACCACCCCCACCTCCTTCTCCTCCTCCTCCTTTTTTTCATTTACATTTGGCCTCCTCCTCCTGATCCTCCTCCTTCACCTCCTCCTCCTCCTCCTACCCCTCTACCTCCTCCTCTACCCCTCTACCGTCAACCTCTTCCTCTCCCCTCTGTCCCTCCTCCTCACCCTTCCCCTCCTCTCTACTCCCCTCCCCTCCTCCTTCTCCTCCACATCTTCCACTCTCTTAGCTCCTCCTCCTCCCCGCCTTCTTCCTCTCCTTCTCTTCCCTCTGCCTCGTCCTCCTCCTCCTACCCTTCTCCCCTCCCCCTCCCCTCTACCTCCTCCTCCTCCTCCTTCTCCTCCTCTACCTCCTCCCCCCGCTCTACCCCCTCCTCCTCCCTTCCTCCTCTTCCTCTTACCTCCTGCCTCCTCCTCCTCCTTCTCCTCTCTCCCCTCCTAACCTCCTCCTCCTTTTCTCCTTCTACCTCCTCCTGCCTTCTCCTCCTAACTCCTTCCTCCTCCCTCTACCTCCTTCTCCTCCACCTTCTCCTCCTCCACTTCCTCCTCCACTGTGTGTTGTTTTGTGACGGGACAGCAATGGCAGATCCTCTCTTGGCTCTCCTCTCGTTCTATCGGAGACAAGAGGTCAAGAGGGCGGCGCGGTCGCCGTGTTAAATCCGGTGTGTCAGGGCTCAGGTCCAGCTGACTACCACTTAACCCTTCACTGTGGGCCTGTCACCTGTGTTGGGTGTGTGTGTGTGTGTGTGTGTGTGTGTGAGTGTTGTGTGTGTGTGTGTGTGCTCATGTGTGCGTGTGCGTGTGTGTGCGTACGTGTGTGTGTGCATGCATTTATGTGTATGCATAATACGTGTGTGTGTTGTCACAGTTAAGTGGAACACTTTTAGAATTATTTTCCCTGAGATTGCAGCTTCTTCCTCATCTCGTGCGCCGCGTTGCTATGCATTACACGAGATGTTTGACTTCCTGTTTGAGTTAGTACGGTAATAAAGGCGCCGTGTGTCGACATTGTCGGCACTGCAGAGAGAGCGGGAGCATAAACCAAACTAACTAATTATGATTGTTTAAGATATGAGGTTCTGTTTGGGGCTGCTTTCAAAAAACAACCGCATGTGGCCAAAAGTCAATATCACGCTTACTCGAACACAAACCACGTATGGCGCACACGGTAAACATGACCCCACTGGTGTTTGTTACTTAGATATGGTGTGTGTGTGTGTGTGTGTGGTGTGTGTGTGTGTGTGTGTGTGTGCGAGAGAAAATACTTCTCCTGTCACCGAATACGTTCCGAGACACACACACACACACACACACACACACACACACACACACACACACACACACAGACACGACCATGCATGCCTCCCCACCATAACCATCCTTTTTGGATACACTTGATTTGAATGCATTACGGCCGCTGCATTAAATCTTCTCCTGTACTTATTTACTTTAAAAGTCTGTGTGGTGAAAGGGGCCCATTGAGAAAGGGGGGTGAGGATATTTTGGTTGTAATAATGCCCACGCCTGGCCTGACACGCCAGCAGCGGTGTCTGGTCTGCGGTGATACACTGACTCGCTTGTTTCACCCGTTCCCATATTATGTCCTGCGGTGTTAAGACGATCCACGCGGGGGGGGGGGGGGGGGGAGGGGGGGGGCAACGGGGGACTCTGGGTGAGGGGGATGATGTCTTACTTGACCTTCTAGTATTTACAACCCCCGACTGTCCAACCGCTTGTTGCATTTCACACTCCGGATTATTACATTTTTCACTTTGCCGCGTCCCTCCCAATAAATCTCCCCGAAAAAAAGGCCCCTCTCTCTCCTTTCCCCCCCCCTATCGCTCCTATGTGTCCTCTCTCTCTCTCCTCACTCTCTCTCTCGCCCCCCAAACAACTCACTTTCAGTCTATCTCGTTTTACCTCCTCATTATTAATTACCATAACCAATTGGATATGTTCTACTGCCAACTGTCGTGCCCCTGCGTACAATGGGCCATTGTGGAGAGGACAAGGAGAGGAGGATCTGGGCCCTGGGAATTTTGGTTTTTAGCGTCCCCTTGCTTGTGACAGTTGTTAAATATCAAGCTTCATGTCGCTCTCCATTTAACAATTCATCTGTTAGCTTTAACTGTGTGTGTGTGTGTGTGTGTGTGTGTGTGTGTGTGTGTGTGTGTGTGTGTGTGTGTGTGTGTGTGTGTGTGTGTGTGTGTGTGTGTGTGTGTTTTGTGTGTGTGTGTGTGTGTGTGTGTGTGTCGTGTGTGTGTGTGTGTGTGTGGTCTGTGTGTGTGTGTGTGTGTTGTGTGTTGTGTGTCTGTGTGTCTGTGTGTGTGTGTGTGTGTGTGTGTGTGTGTGTGTGTGTGTGTGTGTGTGTGTGTGTGTGTGTGTGTGTGTGTGTGTGTGTGTGTGTGTGCGTGTATGTGATAGGCAAATAAAAATAGAGTTGTATAGGGATGTCTATAGGGTGTACAGAATGTATAAGGAAATGTGTGAGGAAAAGCATTTCAGCCCGAAGATTCAAACGCTTCGCTGTTATGTACCAATTTTGAATGTCTATCTACGTCCTTCATGAGAATTTATGTAATAACGTTGTTCAATAAGTGTGTGCAATTCTGTGTGTGGGCGTGTGCATCTGTGTGTGCGTGTGTGTGTGTGTGTGTGTACGTGTGTGTGTGTGTACGTGTGTGTGTGTGCGTGTGCAGCCTAAAAGAATGTGGTACAGTACATGGGCGAGGAAGTGTCATCATGTTTCATAACACCAGATCTGGGAGGGTTGTTGCACAGACACGAACCGCAGGACTTCCAACTGTCATTAAAGTCGGTTCAATATTGTTTCATATTTCCTCTCCGACGCGCATCCAAACATGTCGACATGAGCAGGATGTTGTTTCATCTCTAATCACAGGGGAGGACGTTTGTGCGCGCAGTTGAGTTTAAAAAGCTATACGCGGAATATGTTTACAACACAAAAAAAACGCTGACTTAGACGCCGGCGTAAATAAAAGTCTTGTTTTTCCCTTGTGTGTGTGTGTGTGTGTGTGTGTGTGTATTATGCGGCCTTGTAAAACGATAAAGCGTTAAACAGAGGCACGTGAATCTCGATTGAATACACAACTTATATTTGGATTACACAACCCCCGTGCGCCGGTGCGCTTGTGTGCTCCTGCCTTTCAAGGGGGGAAGGGTTCTTCCTGAGTCTTGACACACGAGGTTTAGCAACTGAAACGGATGACTCTCAAGAATGCCCACTTCATGGTACATTTTCCAGAACTTTCTTTTTCATTCGCGCCCGCGTCGCATCTGGCACCAGGCGGCCTTCCCCCTTTGAAGATAAAAGACCCGGCTCCAAATCTGGGGGACAATGGCCCCCGACGGATCAAACGGATCCTATTGTTATCAATATGTGTGCGGTGGAGAATATCAAATGGGCTGTTATGGCTAATCCCTTTATCCACCCACCACGGCGCTCAACTGGTGATGGCTCACAATCGTACGCCGATGTTCACGAACTTCACCTTGTGGTTGTTGTTTTTTTTTTGGTCGCTGTCTTTCTTTCTTTCTTTCTTTCTTTCTTTCTTTCGTTCTTTCTTTCTTTCTTTGCGTATTTGTTGTTCTCCGATTTTGCTGTTGACCCGCGCCGTTGCCCTAGCCGAGTGAAGGTCTTGTTTTCTGACGGCCTTTAATTGCCAACATCCTCCATTTTTTATTAATTACCCAAAGGCATTCCTCCACCACTTCCTGGACCCCGTACTGGTGGCACGACTTCCTCCTCGTCCTCCTCCTCCTCCTCCTCCTCCTCCTCCTCTCCCATTGGCCAAGCCGTGGGTCCCAATTACTCTCCCACAGAAGAAGAAACCCGGGATCGAAATGTCAAGCGTCCCCTCTTTGCGTTAGTCCTCCCAACATTTCCCGCGTGTGGTAATTAGTACCTGGGGGACGCGCAACGTGTGATCCGCGGCCCCCTCGTGCCGTCGGCTCCTCCGTAGCGGGCTCTGCATGCGTTCGCGGTACACAGAGAGTTGGGGGATTTATTTTTTTGAATGCTCTGCCCGGGGCCCCCAGAGGTTGAAATGCACCCTTAAATACATTTATCAAATGAAAGAAAATCTGAAGCCTAATCCGACATCTTCAAGTCCATATTTGTTAAACACAACGATCGCATTGTGGGCCGTTAACCACATTATTTGTCGAAACCTGTGCAAGGCTGAACACATGACTTCAGGCTATACCTGGGTGCTCTGTGGTTTGGGAACAGGTTCTTTCCCACACCGTCTCCTCAAGAGTAATAATGCAATTTAGCAGGCGGTACAATGCCCTGCGAGGGTCAAACTTCATGCGTCTCAGCATTAAAGAAGAATTAGGAGCCACCCGCTAGCCAGTTATCCTGCCTGATCCCACATGTATGCATGCACACATGCACACAATGACACACACACATACACACACACACACACACGCACACACACACACACACATGCACGCACGTACGTACGCACACACACGCACACACAAACTCATAATTCAATGTCTTCAAAGTGAATTACAACCAGAGACAATCCAATTTGCCCAAAACCTCAGAAATAATTACTTGATCTAAGAAGGAGCTCTATGCATATATATGGTGTTCACTTCGTACACAGATACTTTTCATTAACACAACAATGCTTCTGCTATAGGTAAAGGAACAATAAACTCATAGATGTACGATATACTATCAGTAGTGTTTATTATTTATGCTTGCCCTTCATATTTTAAACATAATTTCACCAAAACGAGATGCCTAGAGCTAAACATAATTTCACCAAAACGAGATGCCTAGAGCTATGGAATCTAAGAAGACACAACACAAACCAAAATCATTTAATCATTTTTAGCTTTGTTCCAAATGTGTGTGTGTAGGTGTGTGTGTGTGTGTGTGTGTGTGTGTGTGTGTGTGTGTGTGTGTGTGTGTGTGGCATTTCATGAATGTGTGTGTGTGTGTGTGTGTGTGTGTGGCGGTTCATGAATGTGTGTGTGTGTGTGTGTGTGTGTGTGTGTGCTACAGAAAACTGTTATCACCCAGGGCCTGGCAGTGAATATTTGGCTAACAGATGATAATGCGAACACACAGCCTCATAAGCGTATGAATCAGATTACGCCGCCTACAAATTAATAGAGTTCACAGCAGACAGGCTGGAGAGACAAATCGTAAATTACGTTTGGCAGATGGAAATGGCAACACAGCTGGGAAGATCTGTCATGGAAAGTGTTTATAGACACATTTTTTCATTTATTTTTTCAATCTCAATATCACGGCTTCAAAAATGGCCCTTATCCTGGCATTATTAATGACACACATTTAAAACAAAGCTTTTTTTTTTTTCATTTTACTTAGAATTTGTATCTCTTAAAATAAAACGTGGGAACAAACACCTTCTTATAGCGGCTGTCCCGTCCTACACGGTCCCTGACGTCAAAACCCATCACGTCGGTTGTAGCAGGACTGCTTGTTAGTTCCATGTGTTTGGCGGGGAGGGGGTTAAATATTTGGAAATTTTTAGACATTGCCTACCGGCGTGTTTGGGTTGCCAGTCAACAGCGGAGCACATACGACACATTTAGCGTACATTTATCCAGAGTGCATTATCAACCGTTTTCAACAAACAAGGGCTTCCAGAGAGAGAAGAGAGATATGGATACGCAGCAGTCCGCCGGGCCCAACGGCTGTGGAGAGAGAGAGAGAGAGAGAGAGAGAGAGAGAGAGAGAGAGAGAGAGAAGCACAAAGAGGAGAGAGGGGGAGAGCGAGAAGGAGAGGAGACAGAGTGAGAAAAAGCGAGAGAGAGAGAGAGAGAGAGAGAGAGAGAGAGAGAGAGAGAGAGAGAGAGAGAGAGAGAGCGGGCGAGGCAGCAAGAGGGAAACAAGAGAGGAAGAGTGGGGTGCTTGGGGGTGGGGGTGCCAGTGTCGATGTTGAGTAAGGGGGTGCTAATAGCGGGGGGGGGGGGGGGGGGGGGGTGGGTGGGGGGGTACTAAGGTTGCGGGCAATTTCTCTTTGTTATCCGGGCGAAATGACTCTGCAAATATGACAATAAATCACAAAGGAAATCAATCTGAGGGGAGGCGACTGTGAGCCGCTGATAATGCATCAATCAATATTTAATGTTTAGACCTTAATTAATCCACAGGCACCCAGCATTCTTTAAGTGACATCGGGGGTGTCGGGGGTGGGGGGGGGGGGAGTAACGAGCAGGGAGTGCTTTTGCATAGAGTAGCTTTTATATCAAATGGGGCACATTGAGCTCAACCGCCACCTCGGTCGATTTTTACACAGCTTCCTTGTTTTTGCTTTATTGCTTCTCTTCTTCTTCTTCTTCTTTTTCTTCTTCTTCTTCTTTCCATCAGACCACCGCAAAACTTGGAGACGGATGGTGCGCAAAGTGTCCGGTCCGAGGTTGAATTTATTTTTGTTTTGTTTGTTTTCCGAATATTATATATATATATTTTTTTCTTTCTGAATAGTCCTGTGGCAGCTCATATCAAGGATCATTTTGACACAGTGAGCTGACATCACAGCTCTTAGATGTAATTATCACAGCCAAGTTGTGAGTGGCTATCTGGATGGTGTCGGTGAAGACATTTCTATAAAAGCAATCAAAAGATTTGAAGTAAACCATCGAGATTTAGATGTAACATGAAAAACTGTCTTTTAAAGGGTCTATTGAGGTATGGTGTTATTTCTGAATACAGGCCTCTTCTTTAATGGCCGACCGTATATATATCTGTCTCAACTTCTTGACAGGTTTTCGGTTCTCACTAGAACTTGTTGTCAGACTCATACTCTCTGTAATGTTTCCCGCCAGACGTGGGAATGCAGCTCTCGGGGCTCTGGAGTGCCTGAGCTTCCCGAAATCCTCCTCAACCCCGCCGGCTGACCCGGACCCTCCATTGGAAACCCCCCCCCGCCCCCCCCCCCCCCGCCCCCCCCAAAAAAACACCAAAACCTCTGGGGGCCCGGGCCAGAGCATTCAAAAAAATAAATCCCCCAACTCTCTGTGTACCGCGAACGCATGCAGAGCCCGCTACGGAGGAGCCGACGGCACGAGGGGGCCGCGGATCACACGTTGCGCGTCCCCCAGGTACTAATTACCACACGCGGGAAATGTTGGGAGGACTAACGCAAAGAGGGGACGCTTGACATTTCGATCCCGGGTTTCTTCTTCTGTGGGAGAGTAATTGGGACCCACGGCTTGGCCAATGGGAGAGCAGGAGGAGGAGGAGGAGGAGGAGGAGGAGGAGGAGGACGAGGAGGAAGTCGTGCCACCAGTACGGGGTCCAGGAAGTGGTGGAGGAATGCCTTTGGGTAATTAATAAAAAATGGAGGATGTTGGCAATTAAAGGCCGTCAAAAAACAAGACCTTCACTCGGCTAGGGCAACGGCGCGGGTCAACAGCAAAATCGGAGAACAACAACTATGCAAAGAAAGAAAGAAAGAAAGAAAGAAAGAAAGAAAGAAAGAAAGACAGCGACCAAAAAAAAAACAACAACCACAAGGTGAAGTTCGTGAACATCGGCGTACGATTGTGAGCCATCACCAGTTGAGCGCCGTGGTGGGTGGATAAAGGGATTAGCCATAACAGCCCATTTGATATTCTCCACCGCACACATATTGATAACAATAGGATCCGTTTGATCCGTCGGGGGCCATTGTCCCCCAGATTTGGAGCCGGGTCTTTTATCTTCAAAGGGGGAAGGCCGCCTGGTGCCAGATGCGACGCGGGCGCGAATGAAAAAGAAAGTTCTGGAAAATGTACCATGAAGTGGGCATTCTTGAGAGTCATCCGTTTCAGTTGCTAAACCTCGTGTGTCAAGACTCAGGAAGAACCCTTCCCCCCTTGAAAGGCAGGAGCACACAAGCGCACCGGCGCACGGGGGTTGTGTAATCCAAATATAAGTTGTGTATTCAATCGAGATTCACGTGCCTCTGTTTAACGCTTTACCGTTTTACAAGGCCGCATAATACACACACACACACACACACACACACACAAGGGAAAAACAACACTTTTATTTACGCCGGCGTCTAAGTCAGCGTTTTTTTTGTCTTGTAAACATATTCCGCGTATAGCTTCTTTAACTCAACTGCGCGCACAAACGTCCTCCCCTGTGATTAGAGATGAAACAACATCCTGCTCATGTCGACATGTTTGGATGCGCGTCGGAGAGGAAATATGAAACAATATTGAACCGACTTTAATGACAGTTGGAAGTCCTGCGGTTCGTGTCTGTGCAACAACCCTCCCAGATCTGGTGTTATGAAACATGATGACACTTCCTCGCCCGTGTACTGTACCACATTCTTTTAGGCTGCACACGCACACACACACACGTACACACACACACACACGCACACACAGATGCACACGCCCACACACAGAATTGCACACACTTATTGAACAACGTTATTACATAAATTCTCATGAAGGACGTAGATAGACATTCAAAATTGGTACATAACAGCGAAGCGTTTGAATCTTCGGGCTGAAATGCTTTTCCTCACACGTTTCCTTATACATGCTGTACACCCTATAGACATCCCTATACAACTCTATTTTTATTTGCCTATCACATACACGCACACACACACACACACACACACACACACACACACACACACACACACACACACACACACACAGACCAACAGAAAGACAACACATAGACATCCCTATACAACTCTATTTTTATTTGCCTATCACATACACGCACACACACACAGACACACACACACACACACACACACACACACACACACACACACACACACACACACACACACACACACACACACACACACACACACACACACACACACACACACACACACACACACACACACACACAGACCAACAGAAAGACAACACATAGACATCCCTATACAACTCTATTTTTATTTGCCTATCACATACACGCACACACACACACACACACACACACACACACACACACACACACACACACACACACACACACACAGTTAAAGCTAACAGATGAATTGTTAAATGGAGAGCGACATGAAGCTTGATATTTAACAACTGTCACAAGCAAGGGGACGCTAAAAACCAAAATTCCCAGGGCCCAGATCCTCCTCTCCTTGTCCTCTCCACAATGGCCCATTGTACGCAGGGGGCACGACAGTTGGCAGTAGAACATATCCAATTGGTTATGGTAATTAATAATGAGGAGGTAAAACGAGATAGACTGAAAGTGAGTTGTTTGGGGGGCGAGAGAGAGAGTGAGAGAGAGAGAGAGAGACACAGAGAGAGATAGGGGGGGGGGGGGAAAAGGAGAGAGAGGGGCCTTTTTTTCGGGGAGATTTATTGGGAGGGACGCGGCAAAGTGAAAAATGTAATAATCCGGAGTGTGAAATGCAACAAGCGGTTGGACAGTCGGGGGTTGTAAATACTAGAAGGTCAAGTAAGACATCATCCCCCTCACCCAGACGCCCGTTGCCCCCCCCCCCCCCCCCCTGTCATGATGAATCACAGCCCGGCGATCCATCGAGCCGCCGATAGTTCATCATCTGTCAGCCGCGCCGAGAGCTCTCCGTCGTCCTGAATATGAAACGCTCGCTGTCGTCGGACTCATCCATCACGCTGTGGGAGGACGGAGCCGACGCGCATCTGATCTATATTGGCTTCACTGTAACGCTACGTATATAGTGTTGTGCAGAGCTAGCTGACTGAGCTAGTGCTACCAGACGTATGTATAGTGCTGTGTTTAGCTAGCTGACTGAGCTAGCGTTAACAGGTATGTAGTATAGTGTTGTGTAAAGCTAGCTGACCAGCTAGCGCTAACAGGCTTATGTACAGTATAGTGCTGTGTTTAGTTAGCTGACCAACCTAGCGCTACCAGGCGTATGTATGGTCATGTGTTGAGCTAGCTGACCGAGCTAGCTCTACAAGGCGTATGTATAGTATAGTGCGTTACAGGCTTATGTACAGTATAGTGCTGTGTAGAGCTAGCTGACTGAGCTAGCGCTACCAGGCATGTGTATAGTTATGTGCACAGCTAGCTGAACGAGCTAGCGCTACCAGGCTCTATATCTATAGTGTTGTGTAGAGCTAGCTGACCGAGCAAGCGCTATCAGGTGTATGTATACATAGTGTTGTGTAGCGCTAGCTGACCGAGCTAGCGCTATCAAGTGTATGTATACATAGTGTTGTGTAAAGCTAGCTGACCAGCTAGCGCTAACAGGCTTATGTACAGTATAGTGCTGTGTTTAGCTAGCTGACCGAGCTAGCACTACCAGGCGCATGTACGGTATAGTGATGTGTAGCGCTAGCTGACCAACCTAGCGCTACCAGGCGTATGTATGGTCATGTGTTGAGCTAGCTGACCGAGCTAGCTCTACAAGGCGTATGTACAGTATAGTGCTGTGTCGAGCTAGCTGACTGAGCTAGCGCTAGCAGGCTCTGTATCTATGTGTGCATATAGAACTATACTTTTTCGTCTTTTGTAATCATTGTTCTGTGTGTGTTCTCAAAAACAAACGACCATTGCATTGTAGCATTTTATAGGCTTATTAACGTCATTTGAGTCACGTCTTTTATTCTCTCTTCCTGTTCTTTCTCTTTATTCATTGTCTCCCACCCCTCCCCTCTTTCCTTCTCTCCCTCTTAACTTCCTCTCCCCCCCCCCCGTCTGGCTCTCGGTGGTCTGCAGTATCCCGTGACTCCCGCCACTGCCATGTATTGGATTCCGCCGCCACCGATCGCCTTATTGATCACAAATGAAACACTGAAGCGATCAATATCTTCTTAATGCAAGTTGTTGTTCATCACTTGCCATTTAAATCACCCCCACTCGGGGTCCCACAAGTCATCTGGTTCCTGTCATACTCGCGCCCTACCCTCGCCGATTCGCTTTGTCATCCGGGGAGGAGTCGTAATTATCAAATAAAATATCTCCCTGCTGCACTGACTCTGTCGCTCGTCGGCACTGCGTGATCGCAGGCGCAAAACGGTCTCAAAGAATCGGGGCTGTTTTTCCTCCCCTTTGTTGCGTTGGCTTGTTTTTACATCTCAGAAAATGGCCGCTTTCTCTTTTACCACCAGTACTTAAAGGTGAGCTATCCTTTGACACAAGCGAGGTTGCCTGTACCTCACCACCGAACCCAAAGTGCAGCCACTATCGATTAGGTCTGCTAATTACCAATGTAAATGTAACCGTGGGCCGGTGAGTGATCACACCTGCGATTATAGCACCTCATCAGCTCCTCCTCTTAAATATAGCTCTCGTTTCATGCTGCTAATGTAGGCGCGCTCGCTAGCTAGCGGTGACGCCACGTCGCAGCCAGCCACCGTACAAAGTACAAGCAATGCAACCCTCATCACCCGTCCACAGCACCAACCACCACCACCACCACCCACTCATTACACTACGCACTACGCACAGTCTTTCGAGCCAAGGACTGAAAACAAGAGGGGATGGCGTCATCGGTGTCAAAGATCAAAATGTCAAGTTAACTTCGAGTCACTGGTGCAGAAGGGGGGGTATTAACATAACAATAAACATCTGATGCGGTACCTGACAGTCTGGTTATCATAGTTTCCATTACCAACCAACACTAATAAGTGCACGTAAAGCGGTGTATGCTCATTCATTGTGCACATGCACAGGCTTGCAGGTGTGTGTGTGTGTGTGTGTGTGTGTGTGTGTCTGCCCGCATGTACTGCACGTCTTCTGGGCTCTGACACGTGAGTGTTAACTGCGCAGCTCCGATGCCAGGCGCAGGAGGAATGGAGCCTCCCAGGGTGGCATGTCCCCGATGATGGTTCGTCAGAGATGTCCTCCTCCCCTCCCCCCCCCTCCCTCCCTCCGCCCTCCTCCTCCGGCCTGTTTACACTCTCAGGGGCCACACTTTGCTGTTAGTGGAGGAGCAGAGAGGCTAAAAACAAGGGTTGGTGGTGGTGGGGTGGTGGGAGGGTGGAGGGGGGGCAGTCCTGTGAGAGCCACAGCTCCCTCTGGTGAATATTAAAGAGAAGGGGGTGAGAGAGAGAGATAAGAGAGAGAGAGAGAGAGAGAGAAGAGAAGAGAGAGAGAGAGAGACACACACAACACACACACACACACACAAACACACAGATGAAGAGCGATAAAAAGAAGGGAGCAAGCAGGAAAGACAGGATTAGAGGGAGATACAGAGATATAAAACAGAGAGACAGCGATAAGAGACTGTTTCTAAGGGGGAGATAGGAAGAGAGAGAGAGAGGGAGGGGAAAGAGATGGAGAGATAGAGAGAGAAGAGAGGGAGAGAGAGAAGAGAGAGAGAGAGAGAGAGATGGGAAAGAGAGAGATAGAGGGGGCGAGGGAGAAACAGATTGTTTGAGAGAGATAGGAGTTGGAGGAGGAAGTGAGGGAGAGCAAGTGTAAGGGCAAGACAAAGCGGGCCTTGGAGTGGCCAGAGCGCATAATCAGACCCTGCTCTTTCACTGCACACCCCGGCCACTCTGGAAAGTGGGGAGGCCGCTGATGGGAAAGGAAGTGAATAAAAAAAAGCAAACTTCTTTGAAAAGAGAGACCTGTATGTGTGCAGGTCCCTGTGTGCGTTGGTGTGTGCAGAGTGCGTGCGGTGCGTGGCGTGTGTGTGTGGTGCATTGTGTGTGTGTTCCAGCTGTGTGTGCGTGTCCATGTGCCTGTTGTGGTGTGTGCGTGCGCATATGGATGCCATGAAGTACCTGCGTCGCGCATTATTTCCGACGGAGATGAAAATGCGTCTTACTGGCGGGGAGATCGTCCGTCCGTGAAGTGACGCGATTTGGAAGCCCCGGTGGAGACATCAAAGGATGCCTGACATCGATACCTGGCTCTCCGCGCGGGTGAGCGGAGCCGCGGCGCTGCCCTTTTTGGACGTTTTAACGGGAAAAGTTAAGAAGAATCAGATCCACAACTGCAGGTCAGGGCGGGAGCTGCAGGCTGACTCACGGTATGGAGTGAGCGAGGCTTGAAGGGCCATGCGCTCTCTCTGACGCATCGAGCAAACAAGGGGAGAGAGACAGAGAAAGTGAGAGAGAGAGAGAGGCCATTTTTTGGACGCAAATACTATATACCTGTTTTGTATTTGTCATTGTTCACTTTGTTTAAGTATTTATTTATGTTGATAAAACTGTGTGTGTGTGTGTGTGTGTGTGTGTGCGTGTGTGTGTGTGTGTGTGTGTGTGTGTGTCTGTGTGTGTGAGTCCACGTGTGTGTGTGTGTGTGATGAGCCTGTTCCACTGCTCCCATACTGAGCATGTGTGCACAGGGAGTGAAGAATCCCCCCCCCCCGCCCCCACACACACACACACACACACACACACACGCACACATGTGGGTCCAGACAGAGATGCAATGCGCCACATTGTTCCATAATGCAGATTCATTTCATGGCGGTGCATGACACACACATGTACACACTCATTACCTTCAGCCACTTATTGCACACACACACACACGCACACACACACACACACACACACACACACAGAGACAGACATAAAAGTATTTGGCACTGACTGTTGAGGTTACATGAAGTTACGCACACACACACACACACACACACACACACACACACAAACACAAATAAACTCGCACACTCATGCAGAAACCCACAGGGTGTGAAGGACCTCACATTTCGCTACAATAGTTCTCTTTCTAACAGACCACAAGAACCTTGCGGCATTCTAATGTGTGTTTGTGCTTATTTAAGAGAACACTTAAGTATGGAAAGGCATTGCTTTACCACTTAAAAATATGGAGATGCAAGCGTGGGGCAGGGTAATTTGAAAGCAAGTGAACTTTAATGCAGCTAGCGGTTAGTTGAAATGACTCAGTAAATAACATCGGCCACCAAAGTGATACGTCATCGCTGTAATCCGAAAATAAAGAGGAAAATGAAGTCAGAAGTAAAGTAAGAAGGTAAAGTTCTGCAAGGTACATTTCAACTTAAAGGTCTCGGGATTAATTTGACGTCAGTTAAACCTTTTTTAACGGAATTATTTTCACCATAATTTATGTCAAAGTGTGTTTGACAAAGCCTCGAGTACAAACGGGCCAACAGGAATTATCATCCATCAACAACCGTCACCACTGCCATTAACATTAACAGTCCTGCTGTCCTTAGTCGGACGGGAGCCTGTAGTGTGTATTGTGGACGGGGAGGGGGTGGGGGTGTGGGGGGAGGGGCTAGGGGGTGGTACCCGGCCTCCTCGCCCCACCCACGTCTTTTCCCGGGGCTCCTCCTGAGGAGCCGGGGAGGGGCCAGAGATCAATAGCCCCGCGTTCTCCCGTAGCGCTCCCATTTCTCAAGCCGGACACTGATGCTAACTATCAATAGCAATAAGGGGCTGTCTGGGACACAGTTAAAATGCTGGCCAACCTTTGAGTTCTGTCTGGTGGCTTGATGAACACCGCGTGGTGTCCATGCAAGGATCCGCCCCCCCCTCTCCCTCTCTCTCTCTCGCTCTCTCTCTCTCCTCTCCTCTATTTATCTCTCTCTATCTATCTCCCCCCCCCGCCCTCTCTCGCTCTCCTTCTCTCTCTTTCTCCCTCTCTCTGTCTCTCTGTGCAAACAAACCACCTGACATGTTTGAACTTTGCGGGGACGCACACATACATTTATAGCGTGAGCATATGTCCTGTCCGGTGGGATGCGCCGTCTCCGTTTACCTGTGTGTGTGTGTGTGTGTGTGTGTGTGTGTGTGTGTGTGTGTGTGCTCTGGCTGGCTGTGTGTGTTTACATCACGGCTCTATGCTAGCCCGCCGAGACAACGCACGTCGTCTGCGTTCCCGTGTTTACGAGGGCGTTTGGCGAATGCGGCGCTAATTCAATGCACGATTTTTAATTTTCCTCCAGGTTCTTTAAATTACACAAACACACTTTTTTTTTTTTTCTTTTTTTACAGGGGGGGGGGGTAATTTCTTCAAGATGTTTTCCTGACTGTTTGTCTAGAATTTCCACGAGTCTCTCCGCTATGTACCGTATGTCCAAGCCTTGCCATTCTGTGAGCGATTTAAACAACTGAGCATCAATGTTTCCCTAAATATCATTCATCAGTGTCACAGGAAAGCCCGATGTGTTTTTAAACATAGACGGGGAGACAGAATAGGACCGCTGGTGGTTGTCCAGTGCTGTGGTGTTTCTCATTAGTGTAAGGCTAGCGAGCGTGGCTAATCACGTTTGTATTATCACAACTGGAAATTGCAATCGTTAGACAAAGCTGCATAGGTCCTCACGTCTGCTCAGAGAAAAAAAACGAGTACCAATTGAAGGCAGAGTTGCATAAAGGATGATAAAGAGATTAATGTAAAAAAATATCACTATTGCTTGTTGAATACATGTTCCCAAAAATATGTAACTATTGATAACTTTTTACATTTTCAAATGTGAGTTCCCCCCATTTGTAGTAAATAAAGATCTGTAAGGTTGATTGATTGTTTATTAGAGTGTATGTTAAATTACTTCTACTTCTCTGCTTTGTAATGTGCATTTAATCAGTATTATAAAAAATAAGACAGCAACAGATATACAGGACTTATCTTGTTATATCACACTTGTAATGTGGTTTGAAATGAACTATAAGACCAGAACCAAATATGACAAGTAACTCCCGATAAATCAAACGACAAAACTATTTCTGTCACTGGCGTAATTTTCAACGTGACACAAATCCGGATAAACCTAAAACCACAATCTCCAGCAGACAACATTCCAACAGTTCTTTGGGTTAATTTGTAAAGCTGTAAAATAAAATTAAAAAAAACACTGTGCGTGAGGGTATGGCTTCTGCCGGATGTGTCTGCCGTATGGTTTCTGCCGGATGTTTCTCTCTCTCTCTCTCTCTGGCACGGCGGAGGCTGCGCTGTTCACCAGGGAAGGGGGCCGGGACTGGCTGGCTGGCTGGCGGGCGTGCTGGCTGGCTGGCTGACTGGCTGGCTGCCGATGCTCTCTTGATAACAAGAGGCTCCTGGGCTCGCAGTCAGCAGCCGCACACATCTGTGGGAGCGGTGGCCGAGGGGTCCGCACGGCCTCGCGTTAACGGACACTCCTCACCGTACGGAGACACACGCGAGCTACACACACCGGTAGGTCCCACCGGTCACATGGGTCTCACACAGCTTTGGTTGAATACCTGTTTAGGTTTGAGGTGGCGTGGCGGGTGGGGGTGGGGGTGGCGGGGGGTGCAGGCTGGGTGGATGGGGTGTATTGGGGGGGGGGGGGGTCAATCCGTCTCGGCAGTTTCCACGGACGGGACTGTGCGCGTGTATCTGTGCGCCACAGATGAGATAGTGTTAAACCAAACAGAGGCCATTGATATGGGGAGATGCAGCAGGAAGTTGTCAGAGGGCAACAATGGGGGGGGGAGGGAGGGCGGGGGGGGGGTGGGTTGGAGACACTATCTCCCCCCCCCCCCCACCCGAGTGGAGGCAGGGCTGGTGCAGGACAATGGCGAGTGGTTGATCTCTTCATTAACGGAGGCCATTCTCTGCTGGCGAGCAGGTACTGAATTTTAATGCCGGCTATTTTTCATACGGCACTTCCTGCCAAAGCGGCGCAGCGAGAGCTTCAAACACTGCGTTGCGATTATCTGAGGAAGACTGAGTAATTTTAAGTTTATTCAGTCGCCGTGGCAATTGATATGTTTCCTTGTGTGAGATGAGGGAGCATCCATCAAGCCCTGGATGGAGAGACTCCAATTAGAGCCTGTATGTTCTGGAGGGAACGAGGGGCAGCTCTGAAATGTATACTCAACGTGAGGAACAAAGCTGCAGACGGCTATTGACGAGTATGACTCCCTGTGTGTCTTGTGTAGTTATTTATTTTTATTTGCGCATGTCGCCAGCTTTCAGAAAAGCTTTTAATCGAGGATTAAATCCCTTTGTAAGATGTCAGCGTTCTATAAATAAGGACGGACACTTCTTGATAAACACATTGTTGATAGTAGGGTGTGTGTGTGTGTGTGTGTGTGTGTGTGTGTGTGTGTGTGTGTGTGTGTGTGTGGGGGGGGGGGGGGGGGGGGGGTGTATCCATAAAATGGTTCTAAAACTTTATTGTATAATATAATAATAATATTTAAATATTTAATTCAAATTTGTATATTGTTAATCCTTCATTGGTTCTCTTAAGAGAAGAATATTACGAAGATAAAATAACAATTGATTTACAGTATATGTAGATATATTGTATATATATATGTAATATATCTTCATTAAATATATATATATGTACGGTATATACACACAAAGACTTATATATTTGTATATATTTTTGGCTATGTGACTATATCCCAAATGATTAAATATATTCCCGGAACTAACACTTAACACCAATGTCTGGCACTCTGGGGGAGTCGTAATTAAGCACACACACACACACACACACACACACACACGCGCGCGCGCACACACACACAAACAAGTGTGTGTGTGCGCACTAGTGCAGCTGACCTAGATGAAGGAATGATCCAACTCGTTGTTATTCTTCAGGCATCGTCTGAAGTAGCGAACGGGACTCGAAACCTAGCATGGTGTGGGGGGCAACATGTGAATATTCATGAATTGTGTGAGTGCTGAACGTGAACCTTATTGGTCACCAGTCTTTAGTTATGTCTTTAGTTGTTTAATAAGGTTTAAAAATAAGTGTTTGATTTCTCACAACATTTCATGACAACATGGCAGCCCATGCAAATTAGGAGTTATTTGCCTATTTTTTCCACATCTGTTCACTCAGAACACACAGGAACGTTTGGACATCAGATCTATCTGTCTTGTGATTCTGTCCATTTTTTGCTCGTTTTTATTTTTCTGTCAACTACGGAGGCTATCAACCCGGCTCCGTCGAAACCATAGACCGTAAACCAGGGAAGGGAATTCTGATTCGAACAATTCGCAACAATTCCTGTCTAAATAACACTAATATTCAGGACTAGGCCTTAACAACATAGGCTAAAGATAGTGTTCAATCGACAACAACA
>PIJE02001259.1:145551-148051 GCA_002895965.2 Coryphaenoides rupestris | reverse complement strand
TGCTGCCTGTTGACGCAGTCTGAGCAGGAGATGGAATGGCAAAGTCAAACACAGCTGCCATTTTATTCAGAGGGCCATGTGACGGATGCAGACAATGATAATAACAATAATAAAAAGAAGAAGAAGAGAACAATATTAATAATCATGTTTCTGTTCCCTTTCACGTCACGTGGAGCGAGATCGGCGTGACTCGTGACAAAAATAAAAGCGTAGCACTCTGTCTTCTATATATCTTTTTTCGATATGAGGGCGGACACTTAATGTGAAATGTAATGATTTAATTAAATATTGATGAACTCGATGAGTGTTGATGTGTGTGTGTGTGTATGATGATGATGATGATGATGATGATGATGATGATGACAACGCAGGAAGATTCAAAACTCATTATTCAGCTTCAGCAAACCGATAACATCAGACAATTGCTGACTTTAGGATCAATAAAAGATCTTAGCGATAACTATTTTACCGTTCAGCAGTATGTGTGTGTGTGTTGTGGTGTGGTGTGTGTGTTGTGTGTGTGTGTGTGTGTGTGTGTGTGTGTGTGTTGTGTGCTCATGTTTTATGTGGGTGTAAAAGGAATGTTTCAAGTTGGTAGCAGAAGGACCGAAAACACTTGCCTCTAGTGACACGCCCTCTGTGGGGTGTTCAGGGTTAGGGTCTGGTGTGTGTGTGTGTGTGTGTGTGTGTGTGTGTGTGTGGTGGTGTGTGTGTGTGTGTGTGTGTGGTGTGTGTGTGTGTGTGGTGTGTGTGTCTTCAGGGGTTAGGGGTGTGCGTGTGTGTGTAGTGTGTCTCAGGGTTAGAGGTGTGTGTGTCTGTGTGTGTCTCATTGTTAGGGGGTGTGTGTGTGTGTGTCTCAGGGTTAGGGTGTGTGTGTGTCTCAGGTTAAGAGGTGTGCATGTGTGTGTCTCAGGGTTAGGAGAGTGTGTGTGTGTGTGTGTGTGTGTCAGGGGTAGGGCTGCAAGTGTGTGTGTGTCAGGGATGTGTGTGTGTGTGTGTGTGTGTGTCAGGAGTGTGTGTGTGTGTGTGTCGGAGGGTCAGGGTGAGTTGTAAACCCCAGTGAGTGTCAGATGGTTCGTCCAGGGAAATGGACGAGCAGAGGGGTCTGCTTAAAGATAGTTTACTGCTGGGAGTGCCCAGGACACGCCCCCCCGCCCCCTCCCCTCGCACACACCCCTGTCATGTGCCCAGTCACACACACACATGCACACACGCACACACGCACACACACACACACACACACACACACACACACACACCCCTGTCATGTGCCCAGTCACACACACACACACACACACACACACACACACACACACACACACACACACACCCCTGTCATGTGCCCAGTCACACACACACACACACACACACACACACACACACACACACACACACACACACACACACACACACACACTTATTATGTGCAGACAAAATAATGAGTAACCAGACATGTTTATATGTCATGATGATCACACGCTTTGTGCAGCAAGACTGGTCACGTTTAGGTGTGTGTGTGTGTGTGTGTGTGTGTGTGTGTGTGTGTGTGTGTGTGTGTGTGTGTGTGTGTGTGTCTGTGTGTGTGTGTGAGTGTGGTGTGTGTCCCTGTGTGTATGTTCAGTGTGTATACATACTGAACACTGGGGGGGGAGGGGAGGGGGGTATCTATCAGGACAACGCCATGTCAGTGATTGGGTGGTCCCGGGTGGATTTACTGCCAGCCTGTCTGTCACCCCCCCCCCCCCTCCCCCTCCCCATCTCTGACCTGACACCTGACAGTGATTTCCTGATTGATCGCTTATTGTTCACAGCTCCTGTCCTGAGTCCTGTCCCCGCCTCCCATCACTCTACATTACAGCCGGACACGCCCAGCCCCCCCCCCCCCCCTGTCCCGCCCCCTTGACCCCCGACCCCCCCCCCCCCCCCCGGCTGCTGTGGGTCCCAGTACAGTCCAGAGAACCCCGTGATCATCTCACCTCCTGATCACCCTTAACGTGTGTCACGAGGAACACGGGTTCGTCTGTGTTTTCCTTTTTGTTGTCGTCGACAATGGGGCCGTAAACCGGGTCAGTCCCGCCGCCTCCCTCGCCGTTCATTCACATGGGGCGAGTGAGTGAGTGCATGTGAGTCTGTTTGGTGAGTGTGTGTGTGTGTGCATGCTGTGTGTGTGTGCATGTGTGTGTGTGTGTGTGTTTGTTGCTCCAAACCCTAACCCTGAGCATTTGGCCGCTGAGTGAGATCTCCCATGAGCCTTTGCAGGACATTCGTCAATCCAGCCGTTGTCATGTGGTCGTGGTTAGCGGAAAAAAAACCCCCAAAAACCAAAAAGAACGCTAGATTTAAGAAACGTCCGACTTCGACGTGACGTACGTACGTGCAGACGTCGCCATGGCAACCGTGCTCCTCTGCACATGTGCGGAACCCGACCGGCCGTTTACAACGCGGAGACGGGAGGCTGGCTGGGGGAACAGGAGAAGCCATCCGTCAATCACCCTGCACT
>PIJE02001259.1:113051-140551 GCA_002895965.2 Coryphaenoides rupestris | reverse complement strand
AGTGCAAGCCATCGCCACTTCCTTTGTTTGCTGGTCATCGTATAATTTGCGTCCGATACGTTTGTCGGAATACGCCGCAGGCACGACCAAAATAGAACCTACTGGGCATGTGCACGCACACAACACACACACACGCGCAGCACACACACACATGCGCGCAACACACACACACGCACATGCACACACACAGACACACCACACACACACCACACACACACACACACACAGACACACACACACAGACAGGCACACACACACACACCACACATACACACACAGACAGGCACAGTCACTCCACGTGCACATACTGAGTGACGGCTGTGTTTTCACAGCTGGGCGTGGACAAAATCTACCACAGTGTGTGCGTGTGTGTGTGTGTGTGTGTGTGTGTGATCCTTGGCCATTGTGTGTGCAACTGTGTGAGTGTGTTTAGTGTGTGTGCGTGTGTGTGTGCGTGTGTGCGTGTGTGTGAGCGTGTGTCCATCTAAGCCTCTTGTGTTCAGTAGCAGCAAATGCACCACTTTGGTCACTGGACACGCAGACACACACACACACAGCACAGTAGCTCAGGATTGACCCGACTGATCCGACACGTTTACGATAGCACCCACAGGATTAGCTCGCAGCACCGTGACCCCGTGACCCTGTGACACCTCCAGTCACCGTGTGAACCTCAACTCAGAGAGTAGTGTGAACCTCAGTCTTCAATTCAACAAATAAATTATTTATGATCGGAAATTACCCTCAGAATCAATACATCAATCCAGATGTGTTGTCCCCGTCCATCACATGTGTGTTGTCCTCCACTCGAATGTGTGTGTGTGTATGTGTGTGTTTTGCAGCTGCCTGAGATCCCAGCCCAGCACGTTGTGGACGAGGAGGAGGACGAGGAGGAGGGGAGGGGAGGGAGGAGGAGGAGGAGGAGGGTGGGAGGAGTAATTTTCGAGTGTGGGTTTTCCCCGTCTGCGCGACCACAGGACCGGGCGGCTCTCCCTCTGCCTCTGCCTCTGCCTCTCGTCCACCGTTCCCACGCCTCTCTCCTCCTCTTCTAAATACATATCGAGGGGGAAACGCTGGCCGGCAAATCACATGCCACGCACCGTGACCCCGGGCATCGCCAGGCAAGCGGTCGTTTTTATTTTTTATTCGCGGTCACGGGGCCCCGTGTGGACACCGGACACAACATGTTTGGGACCGGCAGTAGCCCTCAGGAGGTAATAAGCAGCGGTTGTCTGGCAACAGGTAAGGTTGTTGGTTCAATCCCCGGGCTCCTCCCTCCTCCCTGCTAAGTTGGGGAGGTGTCTGAGCAGACACACCTTAACTACTGCTCCTGACTGTTGGTTGTTACCTTGCATGGGTTGGCACCGCCGTCGGTGTATGAATGGGTGAATGTGAGGGCAATACTGTCAAGCGTTTGGATAAACACGGATATGAATGCAGACAATAATCTCTGCGATAAGTGAACGCGTCACCAAGTCAGCGGAAGCCCAGTCGCCTATTACTAAGAAACATACTACATGGCAGGTTGTTGCATCTTTCCGGTGGGTCGTCGTGTCTTCTCGATTTCTCTTTCTCTCTCTCTCTCTCTCCTTTCTGTTCTTCTTAACCTACACTCTCCCACTTCCTTCTCTCTATCCGCCCCGTCCTCCTATCAGTCGGTCCTCGTCAAGCCACAGTCTTCTTTCTTCTTTTCTTCTTCTTCTTCTTGTTCCGCGGATGAATCAGACAACGTTTCCCACGTTAGTGATGCTCGCGCTAATTGTTGCACTTCAGTGTACACGCGGCGGTGGCCGTCAACGTATGACGTCGGTCGCGACTGGACGGAGCTCGGACGTGACGTTGAGCCTCCGAATAAACGTAAAATGTAATTTTCTATCAGCAGCATCATTCCACATTTGAAATGACATCACTGCCCTTTTTGACTCGTATTGATACACACACAACACACAGTATCGTTCTTGGTCGCGGCACAGTGTGTGGTGGATGTGTGTTTGGGTGCGTGCGTGTGTATGTGTGTCGTTCTTGCACTGAAGCAGTTGCCATTAGGAGTGGCGACAATTGCCGAGAAAGATTATCTTATCATCCTTAGCTTCAGCGCTCAGCGGATAGACCGACTGTGAGAGGATGGTTCCGAGAGTCAATAAAGCAGCTAGTCATCTGACCGCACCCAATGAAGTGACGCAGGAACTTACAGTTCTTTCCTCCAAGCGATCACAGCAGACGCAAAGAAAATAACCAATACAATGGATGGTGAGGATCGGAACAGAGTGGCAAAAGAGAAAGAGGAGAGGAGGAGAGAGCGAGAGAGAAGAGAGAGAGAGAGGAGAGAGAGAGAGAGAGAGAGGAAGGAGCGAGGGTGAGGGACGAAGAGAGAGAGAAGAGAAGAGAGGAGAGAGGGTGGGGAGAGAGAGAGAGAGCGAGAGGGAGGGAGGGGAGAGAGAGAGAGGAGAGAGAGAAGGGAGGGAGGGGGAAGAGGGGTGAGAGAGCATGGAAGTGAATAAGCATAAGAGAGTTTTTCAGAACTGTTATTGGAGACTTATAAGTCATTTCTACCCTAAAGACTTCCAGATGTGGGCCTGCCCAGCGCTCACGATGGGGAAAAAATAGCGTGTGTGTGTGCGTGTGTGTGTGTGTGTGTGTAAAGGGGAGAGAGAGAAAGTGAGAGTGAGTGAGAGAGAGAGTGAGAGTTGAGAGAGAGAGAGAGAGTGTGAGAGAGAGAGAGAGGCAGAGAGAATGAGGAAGAGAAGCCTATATTCAAATGTGGCCTTCCTGCTCGATGTTCAGTCAGCGTACACTCTCGTGTAACTCTAGTGTAACTCTCTTGTTGCTTTACTCTGTCTGCAACTCCAGTGTAACTACAGTGTAACTATGTGCATGTGTATGTGCATGCAAGTGTGTGTATGTGTGTGTGTGTATGTGTATGTTTTTGTATATACATGTGTGTGTATGTGTGTGTGTGTGTGTGTGTGTGTGTGTGTGTGTCGTCAGGTGGTCCTGGTACAGAGCGGTGTGTGTGTATATATGTATGTGTGCATGTGTGTGTGTGGAAATATGTATGTGTATTTGTGTGTGTGCGTGCGTGTGCAGGCGCGCGTTGTGTGTGTGTGTCGTCAGGTGGTCATGGTACAAAGCGGTGTGTGTGTGTGTGTGTGTTGTGGCCCCTGTAGGCCCCTGGGGTCTATAAAGACCAGAGGGGTGGTCGTGAGGAGAACGGCCCCCGTGTTCATTACTCCCACACGAGTCTGAGGTGGGTCTGCCCCCCGAAACTCAAAGACCCACGCCGCGGTTCTGCCCCGGACCCGAGGCCCCGAGACCCAGGACACCCAGCGGGACCGGCCCCGGTCCAGAACCCTGGGCCCAACAAGCTGCCTCTAAATTGGAAACCATTCATAAATGATTCTTTTGGTTGCTCTGGACACTATTGAAGTCAGAAGCCTGCCCCTCTATGCATGCCAAAGTAGTGTGTGTGTGTGTGTGTGTGTGTAGTGTGTGTGTTGTGTGTGTGTGTTGTGTGTGTGTGTGTGATGTGTGTGTGGTGTGTGTACCCTCTGTACCCAGCAGTAGGAATGTGTGGTGTGTGTGGTGTGGTGTGGTGTGTGTGTGGTGTGTGTGGTGTGGTGTGGTGTGTGTGTTCTCCCTGGGACGAGCGAGGCGATGTGCATGCGAGATCCCACAACAAAAGGGCTTTAGTATGGCCAGTGTGGTGTTGTGTGTGTGAGAGGAGAGAGAGAGAGAGGAGGCGGGGCCCCAAACAAAGACCACCCCCCGCCTCCCCCATCATAAGCCCTTGCGAAGCAAGCCAGGCAATTTCTCCCTGCCAATACAGGCGTAGATAGGGGGTCAACGATGTGGGGGAGAGAGAGAGAGAGGGAAGAAAGAGAGAGAGAGACGAGAGGAGACCACAAGGGAGAAGAGAGTGTGTTTTTAAGCCTGGTATTGTTTACATCTCCATCATCAACATCCTTAACCCACGGGGTGCCTTCTGCCTTTGACCCACACCCACCCTCTCGCTTTGTTCGGACCCCTCACGTCAATCAAATCACCCGAACCCCGCCCACCTCCTCCCAGTCTGTCCCTCTCATCATCATCCACTGATCCGGGAAATCATCACTGCCTCCTCCATGATCGACTACGACTGCTGTCTGCAACAGCAGCATCCTGACAACAAATGCGCACACATCCAGAACACAACACCACCTCCCCCCAAATCCACCTCCCCCTCTCTCCTCTCTCTCTCTCTCTCTCTCTCTCTCTCTCTCTCATATGCATATTATATCATCGCTTTTATCCAAAGTACTTTCACAGTATTGCCTCACATTCACCCATTCATACACCGACGGCGGTGGTGTCAACCATGCAAGGTAACAACCAACACGTCAGGAGCAGGTAGGGTTAGGTGGTGTCTTGCTCAGGGACACCTCCACACTTAGCTAGGAGGAGGGGGAGGAGCCCGGGGATCGAACCAGCAACCTTCCTGTTGCCAGACAACCGCTCTTATACCTCCTGAGCTACTGGCGCCCCAACAGGCTTTTAAAATGCGTCTAAACTTCTCGACGTATTAATATTAAGGTGTTAAAACGATCTCTTCTTCTGTCGGTCGTGGAGAGGAACAGGTCCGGGTATTTTCCCCCGGTTCTGACGGGTCCAATTAGCAAAGCATCCGTCGTACTGTGTGCTGCTCCACGCACAAAGACCTGCCCTTTGTGCCCACGAGCAAAGCTTGAACTGGGCATTCACCTTTTCCACACACGTGGCTCACTCACACACACACACACACACACACACACACGCAAAACATACACACGGATGGAAAGTGGTGAGCAGCCTGTACCAACTCCCACTGTACTTCAAACATGAGCCATTACACACGCACACTCACACACGCACTTGCAAACCACACACGCACTGCAAACACACACGCACTGCAAACACTGCACAGCACACACACATTGCAAACACATACACACACACACACACTGCCAAACACACACACACACACCTGCAATAACACATACACACACCACACCACACTGCAAACACATACACACACACACACACTGCAAACACATACACACACACACACACTGCAAACACACCACACACACACACACAACACACACACACACACACACAACACACACACAGCAGTGCAGAACATGAAACAGAAGACCTGTCAGACCCGTCGCTCACCGTTTTGCGCTCCTTCCCGCAGATGAGGTTGCTCGTAGGGGCTGCCAGGACCCCCCACAGCTCCGCCGTCGTTGTTCACCACGCCCTCCAGGGCCTCGGCGGACCACGGTCCCGGACCCGGGTCCGGACCCCCACCCCGGCAGGTGCTGGCAGGTGCTGGTGGCCCCCGCCGCCCCTCTCCGCCGCCAGCACGCCGCGTCCCGCCGATCTCCTCCGCGAGCGCCTCCTGCACGCGGTCAGGCAGATGGCGGCGTGCTCGTGGACGCGCACGGAGACGCGCGTGTCCACAATCCAGCGGCAAGAAGCGGCCCACGGAGAGGCGCAGCGGCGCAGCGCGCGGACTTGCCGTCGCGCAGGGACTCGCCGCCGCCGCGCTCATGCTGTGCAGGGAGATCGCGCGCACGGTTGCCGCGGCGCAGCGGTCCGCGAGCGCCCAGCTGAGCACGAGGCGCGCGGCGCTCTGCACCTCGAAGCGCGTGCAGCGGCAGTGCACCACGCTGAGCCGCTGCGCCTCGCGCGACACGCGGACCAGCGCGCGCCGCAGCAGCGCGGACAGCCGCCTCACCGCCTCCGGGGAGAACCCTCCTCCTCCTCCTCCTGCGCTACCGGACACCTTGTGCAGCACCTGGGCCACCTCGTCCTCGTCCAGGGGAAAGTCCTCGAGGTCCGGCAGCCGGGGACACTGGAGAAGATGTCGTCGGGGTCCTCGGGCAGCAGCACCGCGTTCACCGTGTCCCAGCTGTTGTTGGCGGCTGCCGCTGTTCATGGAGCCGGAGTAGTGCCACCAGTTGGCCCGGTGCGCGGCCTGCTGGCCCGGCGGCGCCATGTGGGAGTTGGACTTGGACTGTTGGACGAGGACAGGCTGAGGGACGTGCAGGAGGAGTCGCCCCCCGCGCCGCCGCAGCCGCAGCCGCCGCCGCCACCGCCGCGCCGTAGCCCGAGTCCAGCGTCAGGTCCTCCCAGGGTCTTCGTGTGGGACACTGGGCTGATACCCGCCAATTGTGTGGTGTGATGTATGGTGTGTGTGAATGTGTTGTCCAAAGTGTGTGTGTGGTGTGCGCGTGTGGTTGCGCGCTGTATGTGTGTGTGATCGTCCGGCGCGCAAGCAGGTCCAAACCGGTTACGCAGCGCAGCGCGAGCCGGGCATCCCCCGTCGCCCCGCGCGAGGTCCCGCAGCTCAGCTCAGCGCAGCTCAGGTGAGTATAAAAGTGAAGTGAAGACCGGCGCGAAAAGTCATCAATCCGGAGCCTCGGTCTTCGCATCTTCTCCTCCTTCTTCTTCTCCTCCTGATGAAGATAGGGACCGGTACAGACTCAGGAGTCACGGTCCAAGACGAAAAGGTACCCCAAAAGTACCCTCTCTCTTTTGCGCACCACCTTTTGGATCTGTGCGTAAAACTACGCGTCCAAACTTTCCAAAAGACGTGACGACGGAGCCGTGGCGTAAAGTTCCCCAAAAGTCCCCAAAAGCGTGAGATCTGGGTCCAAAAGAGCACCCAAGAGCGGAGGACTGAACCTCCACCACCTCCGGACCTCTGGCGCTGTCTGTCTGTGTGGTCTGTGTGACGGACCTCTGGAGCTCCGGACCTGTCTCTCTGTCTGTCTCTCTGTCTGTCTGTCGGACCTCTGGCTCGAAACTCTCCGACGCTCTCCAGGGGGCGGGGCCCTGCTGAGTTGATTGACTGGTTGACACAGCCAATCAGAGGAGTAGCGCTCGTTTGATTTGCATATACAGTACATCTGCGAACAACAATGGTCACTGTCTTGCGCAATCGTGCCAACAACTGGACGTCTATTTTAAGGGAAGGGATGAAAACAAGCAGTTGTTATTAATAATAATAATAATAATAATAATAATAATAATACAATAATGTATGATCGGGAATTTCCACTCCCACGTGGGCTAGAAATGTACTTTTTCCTTATTTTCACTTCGACTTGCTTAACAATAGAACCTTTATATTCCTCAATTTCGTGTCTGGGATTAATTAAGTATCGGGGGCGAGGGCGAGCCTTCCACTGGATCTAGTTTGATCTCTCCTGTGAAAATAAGTTAACTCTATGTGTGTGTGTGTTTGTCAGTGTGTGTGTGTGTGTATTTGTTCCTGTAACTGTATTAACTGTAACTGAATTAAGTGGACTCAACAAGCCCCTGGCAGCAATACCGAAGGGGGGCGTGGTCGTGGTGGGAAGGGGGGCGTGGCATCTTGGGCCATTGCCAAAGGTATTGCTGTTAATCCATGACATCAGGGCTTCTGATTCGTCACTTTAAGGAACTTGCTCACACACACACACACACACCACACACACATACACATACATACACACACACACACACACATTACGTCCATACAAGGCAACCGCAGTGAGACACATGTCGTAACACACAGAAACACAGACAGGACGTGCTCTCACCCCTGGACCGCATGACACACACACCCCCAGACACACACACCCCCACACACACACTCATACTTGCGCACACACACACACACATATACACACACACACTCTCTCTCTCCCTCTCTCTCTCAAACTCATACACACACACACACGCTATCATACTCACAAACCCCAATCCACACACACTCATACGCTCACAAACACACACACACACACACACACACACACACACACACACACACACACACACACAGACACTCTCTCCCTCTCTCAAACACACTGCCAAACTATCTATCTCCCTTCTCTCAATGTCTCTCAAACTCACACACACACAGTCAATCTCTCTCTCTCTCTCTCTCTCCCTCTCTCTTTCAATGTGTCTCTCATACACACACACACACACACACACACACTCTCAAACTCACACACTCGGCAATGGTTGAGCCAATGAGCTCAGCCCTGGACCGGACCGGACCGGGGGTGGGGGGCATATGGACGCCGCAGCGGGGGGCCAACAAGTTCCAACACTTGCCTCATGCAGCCCCCGGGTGTAACGTAACGTTGGTGTGTGTGTATGTGTGTGTGTGTGTGTGTGTGGGGGGGGGTGGACACACACGGCTGACCTCACCGCCTCTCTGGTGAGCCTGGCCGGGGGTTAACAAGCTTCTCCCACCGCGCCCTGCACCACGGCACCCCGACACCCCACCGCGACACAACAGCCAGGGAGGCCTAGAGGAGCCGTTCCGGGTGAAACCAAAAGTTGCGCTGCTGACAAGAACTTGAGCAAACCCACGGAGATCTGCCAAGTGATTTGCAGACATCACACACACACATATAGGCACACACACACACACACACAGGCGCACATGCACCACACAACACACACACACCACACACAGGCGCACATGCACCACACACACACACAGAGACACACATGCACACGCGGGCGCACACACACCACACACACAGGGGCACACACACACACACGGGTACACACATACACACACACACACCTCATATGCACGCACACACACTGACACTCTCTCTCAAACTCCTACACACAGGCACATTGGCGCACACACACACACATGGCCACACACACACACAGTCCCGTGGGTTTGTCTCGCTGCCTTGGTCCACAAACATCACAGTAGGTTTTAATAATGTGAGATTATCTCATTTGAAACCCGGGCGGAGGGAGTCTTCAAAACTATAATATCAAACACAATTTCACTCTCACTTCAGTTTGAGTCTGAAGGGTTTTGTTTCACAATAAATGTCAGAATCATTTCAAAATCAAAGTTGCTTACACAATGCTGCTGGCCAGAGCCCATAACATCTTGTTATGTTGTGCCTCATTCTGGAACATCTCTAATTGTAATTGCACAGACATTTTGTTTTGTTTTTGCTTTTTATTCATCACATTCATCACAAAGGTCTTTCAATTGAATTGAGAGAGAGAAAAGAGAGAGAAATGGTTGAAATTATTATTGTTGTTGACGAAGGTTTTTGTGATTGACCATTAATTGAATTTAATTGAACTGGGTTATTCAGACGAGCGACCATCGCCCCCGTGTGGCTGAAAGAGGGAAGTGCTTTCAGCAGTTTTTTAGTACAACGGTTATATAACATTCAATGAAACAATTGTTTTGCCTTTCAGACGTGAGAAAAATAAAAACGCAAAAATAGGACGGACATGAGCATCAAATTTTATTTTGCCAAAAAAACCCCAACAAATAAATGAAAATAATAGTACAATACATTCTTAAATTCCATTTTCCCTACAAAACAATTTCACAGAAATTACCTTGGAATGTATATTCCTGTTTTTCATTTCATCATTTTTTTTTAAATATATTTTTTCGTTGTGTGTGTATGTGATTCTATCTCATTTAAATACGTCCATGTCAACGGTAAATGAAGCACATTATAGACGACCTCTTCCTACAGAGGCTGGAAACTAACCAAAGCTAAAACAAAATTAAAAAAAAGACCATTTCCCAGGTTATTCCCCAGTATTCCCACAATCATTACGTACCGCGTTGACCAAACAGTCGTTAATAAGAACCAGTCCCGGCGCCTGTCCCCTCAGTTCAGTATTTTACAAACAGTATATTCAAATGTACACTGACATCACTGCTGTATAATAATATTAATATTAATAATAATAACGCTAATAATCATAATAGTAATAATCATAACAATAATATCATATTTTTCCTTCCCTTCTACCTCTCGAAGCTCTGAATAGATAAAAAAAATGGTCTACAGCCAAACCCTGTAATTAAAAAAGGCACACGTTTGTGAAATAGCCATGCCTTCATGAACCCCCCCCACCTCACCTCCAGAGAGCCCGCACACGGGAACCAATAACCCAGAAACCCATTCTCAGATGGCAACCGTGCTAAATTAAATACAAGAAAGCTGTCTCAGCACACGCACACACACACGCACGCACACACACACACACACACACACACACACACACACCACACACACACGCACACACGCACACACGCACACACGCAAACACACACACACACATATCCCCCCTCTGTGTGAGGTCTTGGGATGCTCCGGGTCCTTGAGGTCACAGATCTGTGCGGAGCGGAGCAAACCATCAGTAGGATCCGGGGGGGCGCGGGGGCGGCGGGGGGCGGGGCAGGGGGGGGGGGTGTAAACCGTTTGCCAGTTCAGTGTCTTAGAAGAGTTAAAATCCGCCACCCAATGTTAGTGCATTTAGGCCGAGAGTCATTTCGTCGCAACGGAAAAAGAAACGTCCACTTAAATAGCATCACCTCTGTATGGCAGAATACCTGCAGTTAATTAAAATAAAAAACGGCCACATTTGTAAACGACGGCTTGCCTGAAAACGGGCAAAAACACTTGAGACTCCCACGGCGACGACACCGCCGGGCCAGGTGGTGGCTTCCAATGTTTCGACACACACACACGCGCACACACACACACACACACACACACATGCGTGCACACACACACGCACGCACACACACACACACGCGCACACGCCCTCGAATCCAGAGATTAAGATGATGAGCAGACCGATTTAGCTCCAGGGGAAATAGAGAGACCGATCAGAAGAGAGAGAGATATATTAAAGGAAAGAGAGAGAGAGATATTAAAGGAGAGACAGAGATATTAAAGGAGAGAGAAAGAGAGAGAGAGAGAGAGAGAGAGAGAGAGAGGGTGGAGTGACCATCGCCTCCACATTACTGTATCTGCGGTCATGCCGAGTAATCATGACACGCCCCTGTCCTGCCGCTGCTGGAGCCGTGTCTCTGGTCTTTGGCCTCTAGTCTCGTGTCTCTTGTCTCTTGTCTCTTGTCTCTAGTCTCTAGTCTCTAGTCTCTTGTCTCTAGTCTCTAATCTCTAGTCTCGTGTCATTAGTCTCGTGTCTCGTGTCTCTAGTCTCGTGTCTCGTGTCTCGTGTCATTAGTCTCGTGTCTCGAGTCTCGAGTCTCGAGTCTCTAGTCTCTAGTCTCTAGTCTCTTGTCTCTTGTCTCTTGTCTCTGCTCTCTGGTCTCTTTCGTCTCTTGTCTCGTGTCTCGTGGTCCTCTGGTCCTTGGTCCCTCACCGTCTCCTGGTGGGAGGAGTCAGGCGGGCCGGACCCTCAGAGCTACCCTCGGCCAGATGTCTAGACGTTTCGGTGGCCCGGAGCGACACATCTGGACCGCGGGTGCCACATCTGGACCACGGGTCACATCTGGACCGCAGGTCACATCTGGACCGCGGGTCATGTGACCGTGTGGCTGCTTTGCTCTCGTAGACGCACGTTGTTGTTGTTGAGTAAAAACCCCCCAAAAAATTATACAAATAAACACGTAATCTTAGGTTATTTTCCCACACAAACACACAAGCTCCCTGTTAAAACGAAGGTGCATTTCTCTGGCTTCAGAAACACACACACACACACACACGCACACAACACATCAACAAACTGCATATCAGCACCCTCTGACAAGAATTGGCACATCAAAGGATGGGCAGAGGGGAGAGAGAGAGAGAGACGGACCCGCTTTCCCAGTACGGTGTCGCTCGGCCGGAGAGAGAGAGAGAGAGAGAGAGAGAGAGAGAGAGAGGGACGACTCGCGTACCGTCTCAAAATTCGTCCCGCCGGGAACAGGAAACGTCTCACGTCCATCACCCGTAGAAAAGAGGTCTGACGTCCGTTCCCTTCCAAAAGACAGGCAGGGTCCCTTACTGCTCACACACCACACACACACACACCACACACACGCACACGCACACACACACACTCACACACACTGCACTTGCACGCACACAGTGGATGTGTAGGTAGCTGGTTGGTAGGGACTGTGAACAGTAAGAAGGGGCCTCTCACACCTGAACTGTTTGGCTTTTCTTTTAATTGGACCCTGGATCGTTCGTTGGCGGTGGTGTCGTGTGAACACTCGTTCGAACTCTTCTGGTGAAAAACGGAGGCCCGCTTCCAAGCGAACAAGTGATGGACACTTTTGCCGCAAAACTAAACATATTCAACTGCCAGCTATACGAGAACCTGGACCGAGATTTAAATGAGTCCGTCAACGTTCAGATTTATGGGACAATTTAAAGCAATTATAGTCTACTCACTGAAAATACGTTTTGTTTGTTTCATTCAGCAACCGAATGGTGCAAATGGTTTTATCTAAAACTTTGCAGGAACACCAGATCAAAACCAAAATACCCAAGGGCGCACAAAATTGAATAGAACTTTCTGTCCAATAGACGGACAAGTGTTTGGTTCAAAGAGCAGCTGCACTCAATCAGGTGATGACCCCATCAATGCGTCGACGTTACGAGAGCTACAGACAACCAGCACCTTGGGCATTAGTGCTGCAGCTTGTTTGTATGCCCGCCCTTGCATCTTACCAGTACTTTGTGAATCTAAGTCGCCACACCATGACTGACCACAACCGTCGATTTCAAATCCTGATTCAGCCTGTCAAGCTAGGTTCATATTCGGGCCTTTGGTGGACAGCAGCAGTAAACGTGTGGCTTTTGGGAGAAGGAAATGACATGTAGGACATTTTGGCCGCAGGCTGGAATTGAACCAGGGGGGTTCCGCGAGCGTTCTTTGCCTGCGTGGGTGATGATGGGTTTAAACCCCTCAGTCAGTGGTTTCAAACGGACACTGCTGTGCCGGTAGGTAAGTCCAGAACGATGCACTCATTTCCCAATACAGAGGCACACTTCTGTTATTTCTATTCTATTTTATGAAGCTGAAACTCTTGAATTATTTTGTATGGTGATGACATGATGATGACATGTGCTATAGAGGCTATTTTTCCACGGATAGGAATATAGGTGAGCCCTGAAATGTTGGCTCGCCCAAAAAGTGTGCAAAGCAGTCAAACTTTCAAACCAGTACTCATGATGATGAAATCGGATCCCAGTGAATCCAAATCCAAACAGAACACAACTGAAAAGAAACCGCAACAACACCAACAACACCAACACCAACAACACCAACACCAACAACACCAACAACACCAACACCAACAACAACACAACAACACCAACAACCACCAACACCAACAACAACAGCAACAACAACAAGGTTCCCATCCCTGACTCACCCGGCACAACAAAGTGCACCATGACGTCCTTGCGCCACTCCAGCATGACGGGCTGGCAGAGGAGGGGCTTGGCGTAGGCCGTGCTCCAGGCGGTGGCGGCACCCGCGCCACCGGGCGGCGGCGGGGCCCTGATGGAGGCGGAGGAGGCGTGTTGAGGCCGGCGGCGGCGGCGGAGGGCGGAACCGAGGCCGGGGCCGTGTTCTCCGGACTCTCGTCGCCGCCGGCGCCCAGCGGTTCGGCGGCGGAGGGGTGCAGCAGCAGGTAGACGTACTCGGAGAGGCGCACCACGCTGCGGCCGCGCTCCATCAGCTCCAGCTCCACCAGGTAGCGGTTGCCGCGCGCCGAGTCCCGACGCTTCTCCACGTTGATGATCCGCAGGAGGGGTGTAGATCCTGGCGGCCCAGCAGGGGAACAATGTTAGGAAGCTATCCCCGGGTCCGAGCGGGTACAAGCCCCCTAACTGCGTTGGCTGTATACAAATGTTAAAAATGGTTAAAAATTAAAAGGTTTAACCCTCAATGGTGCTTTCACTGAAGAAAGGAATTGATGGTAAAAGAATTAGACTTGAATATTACGTTATGCGTGGCGTCAAGATTTAACAACCGTTTAAAAAAGTTCCAAAAAGCTTTCGTCTGGTGAACTCTATCCTCTGTCCCAAACACTTTGACCTCAAAGACGACTTCACCCTCCGACCGTTGATCCTGTTCAACGAGTAAGTCTGCCTTTTTGAAATATTCCGAATGAGGGGCAGAGAGTGAAAGAGAGTTTCTTTCTTCCTCCTTCCCTTCAAGGAAAGAGAAGAGAGAAAAACCTCATCCCCCTTCCCTGACTTGTGGTTTGCTGCACTAGATTCCCGAGACATTAAGCTTTCATGTCGCGCTGGAAGCAAAAACCCGGCCAGCGCGCCAAACCGCTGCCGCCGCTCATCACTTCTGGGATACAGTCGGAAAATTTCCACCGAGGGGCGATAGATGAAGGTGAAATGGAGCGGAGGATAGCGATAGCGACGCTACTTCAGTCTAATAGCATTGCAGGGGCTGCTAAGCACCGCTGCTGAAAATGATATTTAGCAAACACAGTTCCCCCCCTCTCTCTCTCTCTGGTTCCCCACCTGGGCGGGCGCAGCTGGGGGCCACGCCGGCTGGGCTGTGACCAATATGTTCCCAGGGAAATGACTTCTGTTGCACATAACGGCCACAGCCAGCGGTTCAATTAGACACAGTTGGGAGGAGGCGTCGGTGCCCTAGCTCCTCTCATCGCACCCTACGCTGGGGCTGTCAGACTCATTTGAGGTTCGAGGGCCATAACGGACTGGGAATGCGACTTACTGTATGTAACGGGGGGGGGCTGGACTAGCTTGGGATAGTTCGATTCCCAGGCACTGATCGAAGGTAGCCTACGTACTGATAAAAATGTTCACAGCCTCAGTGGCCAAAACTGTCCGCTATTGACGCGATAATCTCCAATCGGAGGTCCGAAGTTGTTGACTGAAAAGGGTGAGGGACACAACACACAAACAAGGTCCCTGAACTCCCAAAAACGCTTGCGACACAGATTTTTTTGGTGTGATTGTGGATAAAGTCCAACATCACGTGCAATCCTCATGTGCTATATTATTATTATTATTATTATTATTATTATTATCATCATGTTGTCTATAAATATGATCTATAACACTACCTCTCATCTCCTCTCATCATCGTGTCCCAATAATATTTCACTTCATTTATGCCAAATTGTTTTCGCCGTCGGAATATGTTATCCTGCCCACATATTTGTTATTTAACGGTAATTTGCATATCCGTTAGTTATTTTTATCATTCTGTTGTTTTCCTTGTTTCATTGCACTGCTATCGCTCTGTAACCTGGCACAAGAATTTCCTTCGGGATTAATAAAGTTCAATTCTATTCTATTCTATTCTATTCTAAAGTGAAGAAATCAATAAGAAAGAAGAAATCAATCAGTTTTATCAGATTTCTTCCTGGGCCGAAATTGGACCGCTGGAGAGGGGCCGCATCTGGCCCCCGGGCCGCATGTTGACACCCCTTCCCTACACCTTATGCCCAGCCACCCCCACCCTCCCTCCTCAACCAGGTCTCCCCCGTTATCTCTCCCCCGTCTCTGTCTCACCCTCCGTTGCGTTCGTTGAGCTTCTCCATGTACTGGGCCAGCACGTCCACCACCTCGCTCTCGGCCAGCTGCAGGTTCCCCGACACGTTGCAGTGCAGGTCGTTCCAGTCCGACCGCAGCAGCTCAAAGTCTACGGGGTTGACAGAGAAGGTCCTCTGCCAGTTGAGGCTCACGTCCGCCCAGCCCGGCCTGGGCTCCCACCTCCTCGTAGCTGTAGTCCGACACGCCGCCCTCCTCCGGCTCCGGCTCTGCTTCCGCCTCTGGCTCCGCCTCCGGTTCCGACTCCTGCTCCGCATGCGTTGGCCTCGGCCTCAGCCTTGGGCGCTGGGACTCGGTGATCTCGGAGGTCCGGAGGTACGAGGTTGACCCGGATCGCCCCCGGATCCGTGGCGTTGAACCTCGGGGGAGGGGCGTACGGCGGGGGAGGAGGGGGCGTGGAGTCCCGGGTGAGGGGCCGGCGAGGTGCCTTGCTCAGCGGCGCGGCGCCAGTCTTGGCCCGCCTCTCGCTCCGTGCGGCGGTGCTCCCCTCCCCGCGTACTCCTGCCTGTTTGAGATTTACCCGGGGAGGTCTTAGCCTCTCTGGTGAGGGACTTGGGCCAGAGCCTGGGAGGCGCTCACCCGCTCCCAGCGTCCCCGCCGGTCTGGCCCCTGTCCGCGCCCTGTGGCCCAGGTTGACCAGCCTGGTAGTCTTCCCGTTCTGGTAGAGGAAGACCCCCGGGAACACCTCCCTGGGGCCGCCGCGAGCCCACCTCCTCCCTCTGTGCCTCCGCCCTCTGGGTCTCCCGGTCCCGGGCGGGCCGTGGCCGGTGATGTACACCTTGGTCTCCGCCCGGGTGTGGGCGGAGTTGCTGAGGATCTGCTTGGCTCGGCTGGTGAACAAAATGGATGGCCGGCTTATTTCGTCTCACCTCCTCCCTCGGAGACTCCCGCTCCGCCTGCGGGACTGGAGGCCCTGCTCGGAGACGCCGGTCTGGAGCCAGCTGAGTGATCGACCTTTGACCGTGCCCTCCAGAGAGCGCAGGCCGTCCGCCTCCGGCTCCTGCTCCTCATCCTTTCCGGCCGGGACCCCGCCCTCCCCCTCCGCCCTCTCTGTCCGTCTGTCCCCCTGAACCCCTGGCGTGCCCTTCACCACCCCTTCCTCCTCCTCCGCCTCCTCCACCTCCACCTCCACCTTCTGCTCCCCCTCCCCCGCCACCACCACCCTCATCTCCTCCACCTCTTGCTCCTCCTCCTCCTCCTCTCGGCCCCGCCCCCTGGAGGCGGGGGTGGGGTGGGCGGGTCTGGAGGTGTGGGACGCGGCTCTCTTCGGGGGCTGGGTGCCGACGATCTCCTCCTCGTCTTCGGTATCCACCACCTCCTCTTCGTCCAGGAAGTCTGAAGACACACGGAGCACAGCGAGAGTGATGAGACCGTGTGTGCAGGTGTGTGTGCATGCAGGTGTGTTTGTGTGTGTGTGTGTGTGTGTGTGTGTCTGTGTGGGTGTGTGTGTGTGTGTGTGTGTGTGTGTGTGCATGTGTGCGTGCGTGTGTGTGTGTGTGTGTGTGTGTGTGTGTGCAGGTGTGTGTGTGTGTGTGTGTGTGTGTGTGTGTGTGTGTGTGTGTGTGTGTGCAGGTGTGTGTGTGTGTGTGTGTGTGTGTGCGCGCGCGTCCGTGTATCAGTAGCTACCGTCTGGGTTGGGGAAGACGAAGGGCTTGTCATCTTTCTCCACATCCATCTTCATGTACTTGTAGAAACCAAACCTACAAGTCATAAAGCAATACACACACACACACACACACACACACACACACACACAGACACACAATAACACACACACACGCAGACACACAAAGGCATAGAGCACAGGAGAGACAGAGATATTAAAGGAGAGAGAAAGAGAGAGAGAGAGAGAGAGAGAGAGAGAGAGGGTGGAGTGACCATCGCCTCCACATACTGTATCTGCGGTCATGCCGAGTAATCATGACACGCCCCTGTCCTGCCGCTGCTGGAGCCGTGTCTCTGGTCTTTGGCCTCTAGTCTCGTGTCTCTTGTCTCTTGTCTCTTGTCTCTTGTCTCTAGTCTCTAGTCTCTTGTCTCTAGTCTCTAATCTCTAGTCTCGTGTCATTAGTCTCTGTCTCGTGTCTCTAGTCTCGTGTCTCGTGTCTCGTGTCTTCGTGTATTGTCTCGTGTCTCGAGTCTCGAGTCTCGAGTCTCTAGTCTCTAGTCTCTAGTCTCTTGTCTCTGCTCTCTGGTCTCTTTCGTCTCTTGTCTCGTGTCTCGTGGTCCTCTGGTCCTTGGTCCCTCACCGTCTCCTGGTGGGAGGAGTCAGGCGGGCCGGACCCTCAGAGCTACCCTCGGCCAGATGTCTAGACGTTTCGGTGGCCCGGAGCGACACATCTGGACCGCGGGTGCCACATCTGGACCACGGGTCACATCTGGACCGCAGGTCACATCTGGACCGCGGGTCATGTGACCGTGTGGCTGCTTTGCTCTCGTAGACGCACGTTGTTGTTGTTGAGTAAAAACCCCCCAAAAATTATACAAATAAACACGTAATCTTAGGTTATTTTCCCACACAAACACACAGCTCCCTGTTAAAACGAAGGTGCACTTTCTCTGGCTTCAGAAACACACACACACACACACACGCACACACACATCAAAACTGCATATCAGCCCCTCTGAAAGAAATTGCACATAAAAGGATGGGCAGAGGGGAGAGAGAGAGAGAGAGACCCGTTTCCCAGTACGGTGTCGCTCGGCCGAGAGAGAGAGAGAGAGAGAGAGAGAGAGAGAGAGAGGGACGACTCGCGTCCGTCTCAAATTCCTCCCGCCGGGAACAGAAACGTCTCACGTCCATCACCCGTAGAAAAGAGTCTGACGTCCGTCCCTTCCAAAAGACAGGCAGGGTCCCTTACTGCTCACACACCACACACACACACACCACACACACGCACACACACACACACACACACCACACACACACACACACACACACACACACTCACACACACTGCACTTGCACGCACACAGTGGATGTGTAGGTAGCTGGTTGGCCTCCCAGGGCCCGGCAGTAAGGGGGGGGGGTCCAGGGGTCAGGGGTCAGGGCAGGGGGGCGGTGCCTGCTACCCCTTCTTCTTGTTGTTCTGGAAGTTCCACATGCCCCTCTTGGAGTGGAAGTAGTGGAAGAAGTTCCTCAGCCGCAGGCGTTCCACCTCCAGGCCGTTCTGGAGAACCCTGGGGGGGGACAGACAGACAGGCAGACAGACAGGCAGACAGGGTCGGATAGTGTTTCTCAAACGGAGCTACGCTGACCCCTAGTGGTGCTTTTGGAAGATTATAAAAATAAATACTATTATCAGGCACTTTTAGTCCTCACATGGCTGATGGACGTGTTACCTGTCCAGCAGCTCCCAGTCCTCCCCGCCCCAGCGGTCCTTGTACTCCTCCGTGTTCATCCCTCCGATCTTATCGAAGTCCGACTTGTAGAGACCCAGCAGACCGAAGCCATTTACCTCCCAGTACCCTGGAGTCGGAACAGGGAGGGTGGGAGGGAGGGAGGGAGGGAGAGAGAAGAGAGAGGGAAGGAAGGAGGGAGGGAGGGAGGAGGGAGAGAGAGGGATGGAGGGAGGGAGAGAGGGAGGTACGAAGGAGGGAGAGAGAGAGGGAGGGAGGAGGGAGAGAGGGAGGGAGGGAGGGAGGGAGGGGCGAAGGAGGGAGAGAGAGAGGGAGGGAGGGAGGGAGGGAGAGATGAGAGAAAACGGAGGGGGTGAGAAGGAAAAGCATAGTGTGAGAAACAAAAAGGGTGATACAGAGATGGGGTGAGTGAGAGTGAGAGAGAGAATATGGGAGGGGTTTGCATGTCAAGTCAAGTCAAGTCAGTTTTATTTCTATAGCTCTTCATCACAGTTCCAGTCTCAAAGGGCTTTACAGGGCCATATGATTATGGGGTCATGTGATTATGACCCCCTAGCCCCTATAGCGCCTCCCTAAGGACAAGAAACGACTCCCTTAATTAACAAGGAAGAAACCTGGAGAAGGAACCCCAGAGCGGGGGATCCCTCCTTCCAGGGACGGCTCGGAGTGCAACGGTGTCATACATTATAATTCTAAGCGAGGCAAACGCGGCGGCAGCGCGTACCGTCGGGCTCCAGAGGCGTGCTGCCCGCAGTCCAGCCTCATGAGGATGGGCGCGTAGGCCAGGCGACTCTCCACGCAGTGCTTCCTGATGCTCTCCAGGATGTTGATCGGGAAGTGGATGTGGAGGTCGCACAGGAAGACGATACTGGTGGCTGTCCTGCAGGGGGCCAGCGTCAACACACACACACACACACACACACACACACACACACACACACACACACACACACACACACACACACACACACACAGATCTATTTTAATCCTCAGGTCTTGTTCTTGCTGCTATGCATCACCCAGGTGGGCGAGGTGTGACACATGTGATATATAGACATATCTATATTTATATATCTCTCTCACATAAATCTATATACGTATATAGAACAACTTTTATCTCTTTTTGTTCGACTTGTACTTGCGACTGTGGCACGTACATTTCCCATCGGGGATCAATCTTATAGTACAATCTTATCTTATCTTTGATCACATTTGAGAGCGGGCTGTACAGCTTCATTATTGATTGCTGACTGGTTTATTGCTTGGTTGAGCATGTTGTATTTGTTATGTATCCTATGTGTGTGTGTGTGTGTGTGTGTGTGTGTGTGTGTGATGTGCTATATTATTATTATTATTATTATTATTATCATCATGTTGTCTATAAATATGATCTATAACACTACCTCTCATCTCCTCTCATCATCATGTCCAATAATATTTCACTTCATTTATGCCAAATTGTTTTCGCCGTCGGAATATCTTATCCTGCCCACATATTTGTATATTTAACGGTAATTTGCATATCCGTTAGTTTATTTTTATCATTCTGTTGTTTTATTGTTTTATTGCACTGTATCGCTGTGTAACCTGGCACAAGAATTTCCTTCGGGATTAATAAAGTTAAATTCTATTCTATTCTATTCTATTCTAAAGTGAAGAAATCAATAAGAAAGAAGAAATCAATCAGTTTTATCAGATTTCTTCCTGGGCCGAAATTGGACCGCTGGAGAGGGGCCGCATCTGGCCCCCGGGCCGCATGTTTGACCCCCCTTCCCCACACCTTATGCCCAGCCACCCCCACCCTCCCTCCTCAACCAGGTCTCCCCCGTTCTCTCTCCCCCATCTCTGTCTCACCCTCCGTTGCGTTCGTTGAGCTTCTCCATGTACTGGGCCAGCACGTCCACCACCTCGCTCTCGGCCAGCTGCAGGTTCCCCGACACGTTGCAGTGCAGGTCGTTCCAGTCCGACCGCAGCAGCTCAAAGTCTACGGGGTTGACAGAGAAGGTCCTCTGCCAGTTGAGGCTCACGTCCGCCCAGCCCGGCCTGGGCTCCACCTCCTCGTAGCTGTAGTCCGACACGCCGCCCTCCTCCGGCTCCGGCTCTGCTTCCGCCTCTGGCTCCGCCTCCGGTTCCGACTCCTGCTCCGCTGCGTTGGCCTCGGCCTCAGCCTTGGGCCGCTGGGACTCGGTGATCTCGGAGGTCCGGAGGTACGAGGTGACCCGGATCGCCCCCGGATCCGTGGCGTTGAACCTCGGGGGAGGGGCGTACGGCGGGGGAGGAGGGGGCGTGGAGTCCGGGTGAGGGGCCGGCGAGGTTGCCTTGCTCAGCGGCGCGGCGCCAGTCTTGCCCGCCTCTCGCTCCGTGCGGCGGTGCTCCCCTCCCCGCGTACTCCTGCCTGTTTGAGATTTACCCGGGGAGGTCTTAGCCTCTCTGGTGAGGGACTTGGGCCAGAGCTGGGAGGCGCTCACCCGCTCCCGCGTCCCCGCCGGTCTGGCCCCTGTCCGCGCCCTGTGGCCCAGGTTGACCAGCCTGGTAGTCTTCCCGTTCTGGTAGAGGAAGACCCCCGGGAACACCTCCCTGGGCCGCCGCGAGCCCACCTCCTCCCTCTGTGCCTCCGCCCTCTGGGTCTCCCGGTCCCGGGCGGGCCGTGGCCGGGTGATGTACACCTTGGTCTCCGCCCGGGTGTGGGCGGAGTTGCTGAGGATCTGCTTGGCTCGGCTGGTGAACAAAATGGATGGCCGGCTTATTTTCGTCTCACCTCCTCCCTCGGAGACTCCCGCTCCGCCTGCGGGACTGAGGCCCTGCTCGGAGACGCCGGTCTGGAGCCAGCTGAGTGATCGACCTTTGACCGTGCCCTCCAGAGAGCGCAGGCCGTCCGCCTCCGGCTCCTGCTCCTCATCCTTTCCGGCCGGGACCCCGCCCTCCCCCTCCGCCCTCTCTGTCCGTCTGTCCCCCTGAACCCCTGGCGTGCCCTTCACCACCCCTTCCTCCTCCTCACCTCCTCACCTCCACCTCCACCTCCCTCCCCACCCCTCACCTCCCCCTTGCTCCCCTCCTCCTCCTCTCGGCCCCGCCCCCTGGAGGCGGGGGTGGGCGGGTCTGGAGGTGTGGGACGCGGCTCTCTTCGGGGGCTGGGTGCCGACGATCTCCTCCTCGTCTTCGGTATCCACCACCTCCTCTTCGTCCAGGAAGTCTGAAGACACACGGAGCACAGCGAGAGTGATGAGACCGTGTGTGCAGGTGTGTGTGCATGCAGTGTGTTGTGTGTGTGTGTGTGTGTGTGTGTGTGTATGTGTGTGTGTGTGTGTGTGTGTTCGTGTGTGTGTGTGTGTGTGTGTGTGGTGTGTGTGTGTTGTGTGTGTGTGTGTGTGTGTGTGTGTGTGTGTGTATGTGTGTGTGTGCATGTGTGTGTGTGTGTGTGTGTGTGTGTGTGTGTGTGCGTGTGTGTGTAGAGTACCGTCTGGGTTGGGGAAGACGAAGGGCTTGTCATCTTTCTCCACATCCATCTTCATGTACTTGTAGAAACCAAACCTACAAGTCATAAAGCACACACACACACACACACACACACACACACACACACCAACACACACACCTCAACACACACACACCACACACACACACCTCAACACACACACACACACACACACACACACAGACACACACACACACACACTGATTGTAAACTAAAAGAACGCATCGCGGTCAAGCAGAGAGGTCACATGAATCAGGGCTGTCCGACCCCACGGAGCTGTCAGACCCCGTCTGCATAATCACGCCGCAATAAGGTTCAAGATTCAACATTAATTTAATGCCAAATGTAACATTGGAATGCTTACTCCCCATTCACTCCTGCAGTATTCTTCTGAACAACTAGTAGTAACAATTAGTAATAGTACCGAGTCAGTACAGTAACAAGTAATCTTATAAACAGTATTCTTATAAACATAAATACTAAAACAACTCTGAACTGCCACTTGAAAAAATTCACAGACTATCTCATAATTATGACTTACCTTTCTCATAATGATGACATAGTAACTCATAATTATGACTTAGTATCACACAATTATGAGATAGTTAAGTCATAATTATAAGATTTGATGGCGAAAAAAAAACCATTCAAGAGGCTGAAATGTGCTCGTCTCTTACTTCTCCAGGTACATGGGGGACTCTCTGTAGAAGCACTTGTTGTGTCGCTCCATGTGGGTGAGGCGCGTGTAGTCGTTGGGGTAAACAAAGGACAGGTACACCTGGACACACACACGCACACACACACGCACACACACACACGCAGACACACACACACACAGACACACACATGGTGCACCACACACACACTACACACCACGCTGTCGGTTCAAAAACACAAATTAACGGCTCAGGGTGAACGCTCGTCATGTTTTCATTAAAAAGAAGAAAAGAAAAGATCAAATTCAGGGTTTTAATGAGTGCACTACATGGAGCATCACGTTGATTACCCGTGTAGTGCGTTTAAAGTTTCATTTTAAGTGTCTCTCCCCGGCGTTTTATCGTGTCTCCTCCTGCTGCTGAGCTCTCATCAGCCTAATCCCCCATCAAAGCGCGGAGCCGCAGTGACGCGCCTCGCCCTGCAGGGGTCAGCAATGCGCAGCCAGGCCCCCCCCCTTTCATCTGATTACGTTTCCCGTAATTAAAGCCCTTTGGATTCAGCCTAAATCATGTGAACAATGCGGCGGGATTGCATTGTGCTGTTTTTTTAGCGAGCGGTTGGAACAATATCGCAGTAATTAAACACGACGTCTGCTAATGACCCGCAAAGGGCCGGCGGGGGCGGGGTTTGTTCGCAGGGGCGCCCCCATTTAATCACGCGCTGATTCATGTATGCATGCACATCCGCTTACGCACACACACACACACACGCACACACACACAGAAACACACACAAACAGAGAGCACTTACAAACTGCAGGCCCTGGTATCTGGCGATGGGGAAGTCTTTGACCACGTAGGTGGGTGAGTAGAGACAGGCTGGGAGGATGTTCTTCAGCCTGGACGAGTGGATGAGGGGAGCTGTGGAGAGAGACCCGGGATCATCAGAGACATCACGGCACCGTGCATCCCACCTGCTCGCACGGGGACCCACCGCGTCCCCCAACACGCGGGTCGGGAGCCACCTTCGGGACGGCCCGATTTGCATATGGGGTCGCGGGAAATTGGAGACGGCAGATTTAAAAGCCGTAGCTTGAGATGAGACGTAAATTCCTGTTTGTCGCCACGAGCAAACTATTATTGTCGTCGCAAACATACCGGTTGATGTTTACGTATTGTTGGGGCGACCTGGCGCTGGTTTGTAGTGCGTAGTTTCGCAAAGGTTTCCTCGCTCGGTCAAGTTTACCGCGTGTGCTTCAGGTGTGTTTTGGACTGCGCCAGCATGTGAGTTCCTGTGAACTGGTGTTAGGACAAACTAGATGGAAGAAGCTCAAATTCCAATTCAGAAGTTACGTTTGTCACACGTCGTCACACTCTCTCTTGTTTTGCACATTTTGAACCGCGTCGACGTAGACGAGAAGAAACAACGGGGTCGTCGAGCGAGACAGAACCCCCGACCCACAGACAACGTGACGCCGAGAAGCAAGCAGACACACACACACACACACACACACAGAGGACGGAGAAATGACAGACTGACTTCAGAGTGACATCTCGTACAGACGAGACACAAATGGAAAGTGGAGGGTGTCAGAGGAAATGAATGCACATTTTTTACACGCACCTTTTTTTGGTACATATGCAAATACGTGTTCTATATTTTAATTGCCTGTTGCAACACACATTGTCGTGAATGTTTCTGTGCACAAGCATTGATTTCCCGTACATATATTGCATTGCCTTTGCGTACGTTTTATGCTTTCTGTTCTTTTTTTTCTCCATTTTTCCAATTCCATTTTCTTTGTTCTTATTATCTCGCGCGAAGCACAATATTGTCACGGCAACGGCCACTTCCCCACCGCGGGGGAATCGTATGTGAATGTGTGTGTGTGTGTGTGTGTGTGTGAGTGTGTTTACTTCTGAAGAAGGTGTCCCTGGGATCGGGCTTCAGCATGTCGGCGGCGTGCTGAGGCCGGCCCCGCCCACCGCCAGGCGCCTGACCCCCGGGGCCCTCGGGCTCCGCCATGGGGGACGGAGGCGGGTGGCTGGCCAACGTCTGGGGGATGTGGTCCACGCTGTTCATCTTCAGGTTAGCCTCAACTGGGGAGAGAGGGAGAGAGGGAGAGAGAGAGAGAGAGAGAGAGAGAGAGAGAGAGAGAGAGAGAGAGAGAGAGAGAGAGAGACATGAAACATTGGAATGCTTACTCCCCATTCACTCCTGCAGTATTCTTCTGAACAACTAGTAGTAACAATTAGTAATAGTACCGAGTCAGTACAGTAACAAGTAATCTTATAAACAGTATTCTTATAAACATAAATACTAAAACAACTCTGAACTGCCACTTGAAAAAAAAAAATTCACAGACTATCTCATAATTATGACTTACCTTTCTCATAATGATGACATAGTAACTCATAATTATGACTTAGTATCACACAATTATGAGATAGTTAAGTCATAATTATAAGATTTGATGGCGAAAAAAAAACCATTCAAGAGGCTGAAATGTGCTCGTCTCTTACTTCTCCAGGTACATGGGGGACTCTCTGTAGAAGCACTTGTTGTGTCGCTCCATGTGGGTGAGGCGCGTGTAGTCGTTGGGGTAAACAAAGGACAGGTACACCTGGACACACACACGCACACACACACGCACACACACACACGCAGACACACACACACACACACAGACACACACACACACACACACAGACACGGCAGCATCCGTTAAATCAAACTACACACCACGCTGTCGGTTCAAAAACACAAATTAACGGCTCAGGGTGAACGCTCGTCATGTTTTCATTAAAAAGAAGAAAAGAAAAGATCAAATTCAGGGTTTTAATGAGTGCACTACATGGAGCATCACGTTGATTACCCGTGTTGTGCGTTTAAAGTTTCATTTTAAGTGTCTCTCCCCGGCGTTTTATCGTGTCTCCTCCTGCTGCTGAGCTCTCATCAGCCTAATCCCCCATCAAAGCGCGGAGCCGCAGTGACGCGCCTCGCCCTGCAGGGGTCAGCAATGCGCAGCCAGGCCCCCCCCCTTTCATCTGATTACGTTTCCCGTAATTAAAGCCCTTTGGATTCAGCCTAAATCATGTGAACAATGCGGCGGGATTGCATTGTGCTGTTTTTTTAGCGAGCGGTTGGAACAATATCGCAGTAATTAAACACGACGTCTGCTAATGACCCGCAAAGGGCCGGCGGGGGCGGGGTTTGTTCGCAGGGGCGCCCCCATTTAATCACGCGCTGATTCATGTATGCATGCACATCCGCTTACGCACACACACACACACACGCACACACACACAGAAACACACACAAACAGAGAGCACTTACAAACTGCAGGCCCTGGTATCTGGCGATGGGGAAGTCTTTGACCACGTAGGTGGGTGAGTAGAGACAGGCTGGGAGGATGTTCTTCAGCCTGGACGAGTGGATGAGGGGAGCTGTGGAGAGAGACCCGGGATCATCAGAGACATCACGGCACCGTGCATCCCACCTGCTCGCACGGGGACCCACCGCGTTCCCCAACATGCGGGTCGGGAGCCACCTTCGGGACGGCCCGATTTGCATATGGGGTCGCGGGAAATTGGAGACGGCAGATTTAAAAGCCGTAGCTTGAGATGAGACGTAAATTCCTGTTTGTCGCCACGAGCAAACTATTATTGTCGTCGCAAACATACCGGTTGATGTTTACGTATTGTTGGGGCGACCTGGCGCTGGTTTGTAGTGCGTAGTTTCGCAAAGGTTTCCTCGCTCGGTCAAGTTTACCGCGTGTGCTTCAGGTGTGTTTTGGACTGCGCCAGCATGTGAGTTCCTGTGAACTGGTGTTAGGACAAACTAGATAGAAGAAGCTCAAATTCCAATTCAGAAGTTACGTTTGTCACACGTCGTCACACTCTCTCTTGTTTTGCACATTTTGAACCGCGTCGACGTAGACGAGAAGAAACAACGGGGTCGTCGAGCGAGACAGAACCCCCGACCCATAGACAACGTGACGCCGAGAAGCAAGCAACACACACACACACACACACACACACACACACACACACACACACACACACACACACCTCACACACACACACACACACACACAGCAGAGGACGGAGAAATGACAGACTGACTTCAGAGTGACATCTCGTACAGACGAGACACAAATGGAAAGTGGAGGGTGTCAGAGGAAATGAATGCACATTTTTTACACGCACCTTTTTTTGGTACATATGCAAATACGTGTTCTATATTTTAATTGCCTGTTGCAACACACATTGTCGTGAATGTTTCTGTGCACAAGCATTGATTTCCCGTACATATATTGCATTGCCTTTGCGTACGTTTTATGCTTTCTGTTCTTTTTTTTCTCCATTTTTCCAATTCCATTTTCTTTGTTCTTATTATCTCGCGCGAAGCACAATATTGTCACGGCAACGGCCACTTCCCCACCGCGGGGGAATCGTATGTGAATGTGTGTGTGTGTGTGTGTGTGTGTGAGTGTGTTTACTTCTGAAGAAGGTGTCCCTGGGATCGGGCTTCAGCATGTCGGCGGCGTGCTGAGGCCGGCCCCGCCCACCGCCAGGCGCCTGACCCCCGGGGCCCTCGGGCTCCGCCATGGGGGACGGAGGCGGGTGGCTGGCCAACGTCTGGGGGAT
>PIJE02001259.1:105551-108051 GCA_002895965.2 Coryphaenoides rupestris | reverse complement strand
AACAGCCGCAGCTCCTGTCAAGCCGCAGGAAAAAAAAAAAACGCTCGACACACAGGTGGGATCGGCTCGCCTCTTAAAAGCGTCGGATGTTCCCGCCAACAACGCGCCTCGCTGACCCCGATGAACCAAATAACCGATACGCCGCTACAGCTAACACAGGAGCAGTGCTGGCCATCGGGTGTAACAACTACTTCTGAGGTAACTGAGCTTAACCCACGTTAACTAACTAACTAACTAACTAACTAACTTGGTTAAGACAATCATTCTGCATCACGTCATCTATGGCTGTGGCTTACACAACCATAGACGGCCAAGAGGTGAGGTCTCTTGTCGGTGTTGAGGTCGGGGGGGAGGAGCGAGCTTGGGGTCAAGGGTCAGAGCTACAGTATAAGCTACAGTGATGTCATGAAGGCTCAGGCGGTGGAGAGCTTTTATTCTGTGGTTCTTTCGTTCTGTAATGTCCACGTATATCATGTGGAGTTCGGCTCTATAATTGGTGGAGATGTCAGAGAAGGAATCTTGCTTTCTCTCTCTCTCTCTCTCTCTATGACAGCATGGTAGAGCAAGACGGAGGCTAACAAGAGTGTGTGGAAGACAGAGCCAGGACAAGAATTAGAGAGAGAGCGAGAGAGAGAGAGAGAGAGAGAGGGAGAGGAAGAGGGAGAGAGAGGAGGAGGAGGAGAGAGAGAGAGACAGACTAAGAGACAAACTTGCGGTAACTATCTGCCTCCCATCCTGCGGTGTCTACCTTGTCTCCCCGGTATGAACAAGTTTATTACGATTTCACGATTCTAACTTTAAACAGCATTATGTTCTGCTCACCACTTGGACTTAAGAAACTCGGCCAATAGGTGACCCGGGTGCACGTGAAGGGTACCGGACGGGGGGGGGCCGTAGTAAAACACCATCTCCTCGTCCACGTGTACTCGATATTCCCGCACGCAGCGGACCGGGACGGCCGCCCGACACGCCGGTCCGTCTGTCGAGGACAGAATAAATCGAAGCGCCGACCCCGCGAGAAATAAATTGCGCGACGTGACGGACTCAAACAGGGAGTATGAGAGACGCGCGAAACAGCAATCTGAACTTGGAACAAAAAGAAAAAGAGGAAATCTGTCTCTCGCCGCCGGAGATGGATTGGACGGTCACACAAAAAGCGGCCGAGAGCACCAAATAACCTTTGAACCCCGGCGAAATTGAATCACTCAAGGGAAAAAAGCATGTGTGTGTGTGTGTTGTGGTTTGCTGAGGGAACCGCAAAAAACAGCAAGAAGAGAGAACGAGGTTATCTGAGTAGAGAGACGAGAGAGAGAAGAGACCAAGGAGAGAGAGGAGAGGAGAGGGGAGAGGAAAGGGGGCGAGTAAAATCATCGACTCAGGGCAAAGCCCGAGAAACGACGTTATGAAAGGGCGGGAAAATAAGGAAGATAATATGAGCATCAAACTACATGGAGCCGGACACACACACACACACAGACACAGACGCACACACTCAGCAGCACACACACACACACACACACTAACACACACACCACACACACACTCAAATTTGTCATGATCGTTTATTTGCCAATTTTAGACGGATAAGGTTTTGCTTCAGCGTGAGCTATGTAGGAATAGTGATAGGTGGAACTGTCGCATTCTGAATGTTTGGCTGACATTATGTCTGGACGCTTCTCCGACTTTACATGACGCACACACTCAGCATGCACACACACTAAGCATACACACACACGCAGTCACACACACTCTCACTCTCACGCAGGCACACACACACACACACACACACACACACGCACACATGCTTCAACGTCATGCCTGTGTGTGTTTGTGTGTGCGTGAGTGTGCATATTTGCTTCCTTCCATCTGAGTGTGCATGTGTGTGTGTGTGAGCACATCTGGCAGTGTGTGCCGTGCGTGTGTGTGTGTGTGTGTGTGTTGTATTGTGTGTGTGTGTGTGGTGTATGTGTGTGTGTGTGTGTGTATGTGGGTGTGTGTACTAATTGGGGGGGGTGAAAGGCAGCCATGTGGGAGTGATAAAACGGGCCCTTTAGAAGACTGCGTTCCAATCGCAGACCTCTGCTGCCACGCGAGCGTCGTTCGGCTAATTAACACCGCGTGACTCTCTCTCTCTCCGCCCCGCCGTCCTCACCGCCGCCGCCGCCGCCGCCCCCCGCCGTCCCCCGCCGTCCCCCTCCATCCCCCTCCGTCCCCCTCCGGCGCACAATAGTCCACGCAGAACGCAGAACACACCCTCGCTCTGTCACAGCACCACTCGTCAAAGACGTGTTTCACCAGGAAAGGACCCGAGTTTCCCTCATGAAACACTCCCCAGGGCGATGAGAAGAAAGGGAAGGGAGAAAAACACACACACAGACACACACACACCACACACACACACACAGACACACACACACACATACAACACACACACACAGACACAGACACAGACACAGACACACCACACACACACACACACCGTGTTTGATTCAAAGCCTAC
>PIJE02001259.1:65000-100158 GCA_002895965.2 Coryphaenoides rupestris | reverse complement strand
AGAGAGAGAGCGAGAGAGACACGTAGAGATAGACAGAGAGACACAGAGCAGAAGCAGAGAACGAGCAGAGACAGAACAGACAGACAGAGAGAGAGAGAGAGAGAGAGAGAGAGAGAGAGAGAGAGAGAGACAGAGAGAGAGAGAGAGAGAGAGGGAGAGAGAGAGAGAGAGAGGGAGAGAGAGAGAGAGAGACAGAGAGAGAGAGAGAGACAGAGAGAGACAGACAGACAGACAGACAGACAGACAGAGAGAGAGAGAGAGACAGAGAGAGAGAGAGAGAGAGAGAGAGAGGGAGAGAGAGGGGGGGAGAGACAAAGAGAGAGAGAGAGATGGGCGCCGCTGCACTTTGTGTGATGGAGAGCAGGAAAAAAGCGCAAACGGAGGGAAACATGACACGGACGGCGCGCTTCAAACGACGAACAAAAGACGGACAAACAATGGCTGCCAAGGAGGAGGAGGAGGAGGAGGAGGAGGAGGAGGACAATCGAGAGATACGACGACGAAGAAGACACAGCTATTAGCGGGTGGCGCGGAGGACGAGCGCGGAGGACGGGTGCGGCGGCGGTGGCGGCGGCGTCGACTAATTGTCTGGCTAATTGGAAGCCTCGGCGTTCTCTCGACGGGCGCGAGGCTGATAACAAGACGTGGAGCGAGACGGAGGGGGTGACAAAAGGAACGGGAGATAACAGAGCGATACGGAGACGACGTGCCACCGCTTTGTGGAAACAATGGTCGATTGAGTCGTCTCTCTCTCTCTCTCTCTCTGTGTCTCTCTGACAAAGTGTTTTCTCGGTTTTTGCGGACGACGGCAGACTCTCTTCGTCGTTCGCCGGGCCGACGAAATCTCTGAACTCCAACAAATAAGATAAGATAAGATTGAACTTTGTTAATCTCTCGTGGAAACTCTCGTGCCAGAGGTTGCTCAAAAATACCAAGAACATAAGCACAGCAATGCAGTAATAAACAATAGAGTAATAAACAATAGAATGATAATATAAAATAATACATTTACAAGTTTCACAGTGAATAAGCCTGAGGAAAAATATACTGTAGGTAAGATATTCAACAAACAAAACAGGAGACAAAGACACGTGTTTCTTTCGGTGAGTTTTAGCGTTTTTATTGGACTTCTGTGTTTGCGCCCTGGTTCATTTTAATGTGTTATTGTTTTTAAATGGTTATTTTTTATTGTTTTTATATTGTGACTTTGTGTTTTCTTTCACTTGTATCTCACATCTAATTTGTCTCATTGTGTGCATTGTACAGCACATTGTAACGCTGGTTTTGAAAGGTGCTTTAAAATAAAATGTACTTACTTACTTACTACGTACTTCACACACACAATCACACACACACACACACACACACCACACACCCACGCACCACAGACCTCCTCCCCATCCCATCCCATTCCATTCTATTCTATTATGAGTCATTTAGTTGTTGTTCTAGTTAGTTTCCGGTTCTACAGTTCGTTAGCGTAGCGCGGCTCGGTCCACGTGGAGGCAGACTGATGCGTATGTTCTCATTAACAAGAAGCTTAAGAACCTTCTGGATGGACCCTAATTACACTGCAGCACACACCAACACACACGCTACTCATTATAAACCAGAGAGCTGGGAGGCATGCGTGCGTGTGTGGTGTGTGTGTGTGTGTGTGTGTGTGTGGTGTGTGTGTGTGTGTTGTTATGCATGCGTGGTTTTGTTTATGCTTGTGTTTTTCAATGTATGTATGTGTGTGTGTGTGTGGTGTGTTATGTAAATGCATATGCGTGTGTGTATGACTGTGCTTGTGTGTGTGTGTGTGTGGTGTGTGTGTGTGCATGTGTGTGGCTGTGCATGTGTGTGTGCATGCATGTGTGTATGTTGTGTGTGTGTGTGTGTGTGTTGGTATTAGCCATCAATTTCAATTGAAATTAGGCCACCATCTGCCCTCGGACAGGAAGCAGCTGATCTGATTGGCCGATCATTGGCCAATGGTCTTCTCCATCGCTTTGCTCACAGCCCAACTCCAACATCACGTCACTCACACACACACACACACACACACACACACACACACACACACACACACACACACACACACACACACACACCACACACACACACACACACACACACACACAACACCACCACACACACACCACACACACACACACATTACCTCCATCAGGTGGAGGAGCTGGGGGCAGCCTGAGAGGCACATTGTCCCAGCATCTGTGTGGGTTTGCATAGTATGCATGCAAAAATACACAAACACACACACACACACACGCACGGCGTGAAGATACGTGCACATGCCCACAAGCACGTGCACACACATACACACACACACACTCCCGCACACATTCTTTCTCGCGCACACACACACACACACACCACACACACGCACACACACACATATATACAACATCAAACGCAGGGATACTTATTCTCAAAGGCATGCACGCACACACACAACACCCACAACACATGCACGCACACACACACACACAGCCACTAAGCCATTAAGAGTCTGAGAAGTGGTGCATTCAGCTGGTTGCCCGTCGATCAGTATTCTATTGATGCCATGTTCCTCGCTCCCTTTTCTCTCTCTCTCTCTCTCTCTCTCTCTCTCTATCCCCCTCTCGCTCCCTCGTCTCCTCTCTCTCTCTCTCTTCTCTCTCTCTCCTATATCCCCTTTCTCCTCTCTCTCCCTTGCTCTCTCTCTCTCTCTGGTAAATGGTCTGATATGGAGAGCTCAGAAGAGCCACGGGTGCAGAGTGCACAAGTTAAGTCCGGTGCCACGGAATAGAAACCTTCAGAAATATAAAAGGGGAGGAATCGGAGAGTGTGTGAGAGAGAGGGAGAACAAGAGAGAGAGAGCGTGAGAGAGGGCGAGAGAGAGAGAGAGAGGGCGAGAGAGCACAGGAGGAAGGGAAAGCTGAGACTGCAGATGCCGGAGCACGACAACAAACGGTCCCGGCACAATGATGTTGATGTTGTTTGTGTTGATGCTGATACAACACACAGACACAAAGAGACACACACTGAGGAGGAATCTTTATTTCTCCAGTGTTCAGTCTGGCACACACGCACAATGCACACACACACACACACACCACACACACACACACACACACACACACAACACAAATACAAACACGTACACACAAATACAAACACACACATACAAATACACACACACAAATAGACACACAACACACACACACACACACATATGCACACACACACACACACACACACACACACACACACACACACACACACACACACACACACACACACACACACACACACAACACACACACACACACACACACACACACAGCTCATATTCACATAAACAGGTAAATGTCACTTCCTGCTCTGTTTTGAAGAGAGAGAGAGAGAGAGATAGGGAACCTCGCCCCGGCCAAATGCCAGCCCAGACACAGCGGGTAAGCTAGCGTCCACCGCGGGCCGTCCCTCATCAGCCTTAAGGTCAAAGGTCACGGGGAGGCCATTTTCCATTCCCTCCCCAAACAGTGAACAGTGAACAGTGACGAGCGAACAGACACGACGGCCGCATTCCCAAACTTTTCCCCATGACTACTTCCCCTCGTTCCCTTTGGCTAGACCCTTGTGGAGCGGTCAAGTGGACTTCAGAGCGACTTCACGGCCGTGTGTCAAACTAGTGATGACGCTGAATCTCTGAATGTCTCTCTGCGTAGGATACACTGATGCGTCTCTGTCCTAAGCCGATTGGACTTGACCCCCTCTCTGGCCTGCTGCTTATAGGGAGAGTGGTTAGAGCGGTGGCGATGGGGAGTTAGGGAGCGAGGTGGAGCGCTGAATCGTTGAATTTCCCATCTTTGGTCCTCATCTGGCAGGATGGCTGACAGCATTGGTGGACTGTGTGTGTATAAGGGTAATATTTTAGTGTATTTGGGTGTGTCCAGGTGTATTTGGGTGTGTTTTGGTGTATTTGGGTGTATGTGGGTGTATTTGGGTGTATTTGGGTGTATTTGGGTGTATTTCGGTGTATTCCTGTGGGTGTGTTGTGGTTACAATTGGCCCGTCCAAACTGACTCTGAACCGACAGTCAGGGCTACGCCTGGTCAGCGCCGGGAACAGCTATTTTTATCCACTGGAATCTCGCTCCAGAGGTCTTGGGAGGACAGATCTGCGCTGACGGAAATTGACTCAATTCTCAGAGAAGACAGCCGTGACAACAACAAGACGCGTCTTCTTTGTTTTATTTCCCCGTGGCGAGAGACGGTCTTCCACTCGCCGCCCCCCCGCCGTCGCCGCGCCTGCCGGCCGCGCCGACGCCCGAGGCGCGACGCACGCCGTCACCACCGGGGCAAAAAGAAAATCTCTTGTCATCGTATCAACACCGGGAGACAGGAGGAGACAGCTACAGGGAGGGAGGGATGGAGGGAGAGAGGGAGGGAGAGAGAGAGGGAGCGAGGGATGATCTGACCCTCTTGGTTGGAAGAGCACATCAAACCCATGGGCCACCTGAGGGCATTCATATTATTTTATACTGGTGGGCGAGGACCAGGGACCACACACACACACACACACACACACACACACACACACACACACACACACACAACGCATACACCTGCACACACACACACACACACACACACACACACACACACATCAAGCGCATACACCTGCACACACCACACACATGCACACACACACAGACACAGTGGGAGAAAAATATGCAAAAAGTGACTTTAGATAGATAGGTTGAGATGGAGTGATGAGAGAGAGAGAGAGAGACGAGAGAGAGAGAGAAGAGAGAGAGAGAGAGAGAGAGAGAGAGAGAGAGAGAGAGAGGAGGAGTGAAATAAGCTGAAGGAAGCAGATTGGTTTGGTCATAAAACAATACACCTGAGAACACAAGAAAGTACTTCATTCTAATCGGTTGAACCAAGATGACCTGGAGAGGCTGTGTGCATGTGTGTGTGCAGGGAGAGAGAGAGAGAGAGAGAGAGAGAGAGAGAGAGAGAGTGTGTGTGTGTGTGTGTGTGTGAGAGAGAGATAGTGGGTGTGTCTATATTTGGTGTACAACTCCTTATCAATAAGACGCAGATTAATAACTTGTTAGTAATCTGCCGGTAACCCTGACCATGCGTACCATGCTTTAAATATACATTATGTGCATATTTTATTATTTAAATCACTGCAAACACGAAACGTCACTTCAAGAATGAATTTTGCTCAAAGTTTTGAGAGATCTCTGGGCTATGAAAAAGTAAGACGTCTTAATTACGCGGCAATCTAAATCGAAAAGGAAATGCCTTCATAAGCTAACTTGAGCCTGAAGCCTCAATTTTCTCCCTTTAAAGATAAAAGTGTTTTCCCCCCAATTAGATTATTAGCTCTTGTTTCACGACTGCAGGTCTTCCATTTAGATCCACTTCACGTAAAAGAATAATAATAATCCATTATCATCAGAGCCGACAGAGTTAAGACAGAAAGAATCCTGAAGGCCTCTGCAGATCACTTTGACGTGTTGAATGTGGCGGACATCTTGACAGCGAGCCTTGACGTCGACTCCTCTCTCTCTGGCTGTGTTTCTCAATTCTGGTTCACTTAGGGTACCCGGGGTTTTTATGTGGTACAAGTGAAAATTGATTTTTGAACCACAACTTTTGTTTGTTGGCCACTTTTAAGCACAGCTAACCAACCGGCTAGCTATAAATCATGAAAACAAAATGTCTCCTTCTACCCTTCCAGACCCTTCACACGGCGCCATCACTACACGCTGTCCCCACGCACTTTTATTGTAGATTGTACGTCTCAAACGTTTCATTGCGTCGAGGGCGGGCGGGACGGTCTATAGCGCTTAAGGTGCTCGACTCCGAAGGGTCGAATGGTTGTTGGTTCGAAACAAACAACCCCCCAATGTCCACAGCCCAACCTGTGGGCATCCTTAAGCGAGACGCCCCCTTAAAGGACTCATGTTATACACACCTGGTGGTATAATATGTCTCCTTTAATCCAGGCCTCGCTCCTTTAATCCCGACCTGCGCCTTAACGGCACGAACCTAAAAAACGCTAATTGTTTTTTGGGCTGAATTCTGTACAAATAGTGTGTCTCACTGCGGTGTCTTCAGGGCCCGGATCGGTCTCGGTCCAGAGGCCTCAGGAGTGGCAGAGCCTGACCCCTATCTACCACCGCAATATACTCTCACTCCTCACACCCACTCCAGGTGTCTCAGACAAACCTGTCAGAGGCTGTCAGAAAACTACCCCTCTTTTCTCATGAACCCGTTCTTTTCTCATGAACGCATCGGCGAACATCAGAGCGGTACCGACAGACTCGTCGTGCTTCTTCCGTGTCAATTCTGTCACACGTCAATTAGCTCGTCATTGAGATATATAGTAGATAGTTAGCACTGATAAAGCCTATGTTTGCATACTCCTACGTGAATTAAATACGTGACAAATGAAAAGCACAAAGTATTTACTCATTTTAAATATCAATATTTTGGACCAAATACCACACTATTGATTTCGAGACCATATCGTAGGGATGACTTTGACACAGTGATATGTTTTAAACGATGATAATGTGGTCATGTGGATCTAATGACGAGGTCTGGTGAGTTCGGGAAAATGACATCGCTTTACTTTACTGTAATTCAGCCTTTAAAACCAGGAAAAGGGAACGCTTACGCTAAATCACAACGTGAGGATGTCTGAAATCTCAGACGGTATCTCGTCTCGAATCACGATATCCATCTAATATCCATTTAATATCCAAATGCTGGGCAGCAGGACCTCGTCCAGCCACGTAGCCTTTAAGGACGGAAAAACAACACCGCAGCAACCTTTGGTGTAAAGGATATCTGTCTAAAAAGAGAAAATATATAAATATATCATATATGCGCTCACCCCTGTGAGTCTGTCTGTGTTTGGAGCGAACGCTCAAAGGGATAAACAAGCCAGACGAGGACGACTTCAACTACAAACACAAAGACTTCAAAACCGACCTGAGCCGCGCAGTGCAGACGTCTGCTCGCTAAGTCTACACACGCTAACCTCCACGGCGCGATCGCTAGGTCTGCACACGCTAACCTCCACGCAGAGCTAGATAGGTCTGCACACGCTAACCTCCATGCGGGCGCTTGCTAGGTCTGCACACGCTAACCTCCATACGTCGCTAGGTCTGCACACGCTAACCTCCACGCGCTCGCTAGGTCTGCACACGCTAACCTCCGCGGAGCTAGCTAGGTCTGCACATGCTAACCTCCACACGGAGCTAGCTAGGTCTGCACACGCTAACCTTCACGCCGCGATCGCTAGGTCTGCACACGCTAACCTCCAGCGCGAGCTCGCTAGGTCTGCACACGCTAACCTCCACGCCGCGATCGCTAGGTCTGCACACGCTAACCTCCACGCGCGATCGCTAAGTCTACACACGCTAACCTCCACGGCGCGATCGCTAGGTCTGCACACGCTAACCTCCAGGCGCTCGCTAGGTCTGCACACGCTAACCTCCACGCGGAGCTAGCTAGGTCTGCACATGCTAACCTCCACGCCGAGCTAGCTGAGCCACGCAGTGCAGCCAGGACCACACACACACACACACACATACAACAGACACACACAACACAAGACAACACACAACAACAACACACAACACACAACACAACACACACATACACACACACACACACACACACACACACACACACACACAGACACACACTACAAGGTAATTAGCAGTCACTCGAACCGACTGTATCCTGTGTTTGTGTGTGTGTGTGTGTGTGTGTGTGTGTGTGTGTGTGTGTGTTCTGTGTTCTGTTCGCATGGCAGAAGCGATTGTGTGACAGAACGCGTTGCAGACGGCGTCCTTTGAGTGCTCCCCCGAGTGCTGGGGGGGGGGATCAAGTCGCCGCTCGACATGAAACACTGGAGGGCCACTCCATGTATGAATAGAACCACTGGACCCACAGTATGGTGAATGTAAATGGATTGCATTTATATAGCTTTTATCCAAAGCGCTTTACAGTATTGCCTCACATTCACCCATTGATACACCGACGGCGGTGCCAACCATGCAAGGTAACAACCAACACGTCAAGGGGAGGTAGGTGGCGTCTTGCTCAGGGACACCTCGACACTTAGCTAGGCGGAGGCCGGATCGAACCAGCAACCTTCGGTTGCGGACAACCGCTCTTACCTCCTGAGCTACTCCTGGACGGCAGGTAGGAAGAGATCCAACTTTAGAGAGGACACAGGAGGGGGAGGAGCCCCGGGGATCGAACCAGCAACCTTCCAGCTGGTAGACAACCGCTCTTACCTCTGGGCCCCTGAGCTACTGCTGCCCCCATACACATACAATACATGCGTACGTGAGTGTGTGTGTGTGTGGGCCTTTGTGTGGTGTGGCTTGTGTGTGTGTGTGTGTGTGTGTGTGTGTGTGTGTGTGTGTGTGTGTGTGTGTGTGTGTGTGTGTGTGTGTGGTGTGTGTGTGTGTGTGTGTGTGTGTGTGAGTGTGTTTGTGTGGTGTGTGTGTGTGTGTGTGTGTGTGTGTGTGGTTGTGTGTGAGTGCGTGTGTGTGGGGTGTGGTGTGTGTGTGTGTTGTGTGTGTGTGTGTGTGTGTGTTGTGTCCATGCTCTATGGCCACACACAGCTCCACTTAATGCTAATAGCCGCGGGGAAATGCGTTCGCTGCATGCTAACACGCTAGCAAGCAGCAGTCAGCAACTTTGGGTTTGAGTGCCCTTGCCTTGGTTAGAGACAGTCTTGCATGTTTTTGCATGTGTGTGTGTGTGTGTGTGTGTGTGTGTGTGTGTGTACAGTGTGTGTGTGTGTAGTGTGTGTATTGTGTGTGTGTGTGTGTGTGTGTGTGTGTGTGTGTGTTGTTTACTTACTGTACTGATTTAGAAGACTGGGACCTGAACTTGCTGAACTCGCCCGGAGCGGTCCACTCTGTGCCGAGCTGGAAGAGAGACAACACACAACAGTGAGAGAGGGAGAGAGAGAGAGAGAGAGAGAGAGAGAGAGAGAGAGAGAGAGAGAGGAGAGAAGAGAGAAGAGAGAGAGAGAGAGAGAGAGAGAGAGAGATGAGTAATGAAAAGTCATTCTATGACCTAGTCTCAGGAGATTTCATTATCTCACCCCTCTACCGACTCATAATATTATATTATAGCCTGACTTTTCCACTGTACATACACACTTACTTTTGTATTATATTGGATTTTTGTTTTGTTGTTTTACATTTTTACCGATTTTCATTTGGTATCTCATGTTCTATCTTATTTTCCTGTTTGTGCTTTGGCGATGTAAATGTACATTCTGTTCCATGCCAATAAAGCTCTTTGAATCTTGAATCTGACAGAGCGAGATGGGAGGGGGGAGGGGGGAGGGCGGAGGGGGGTATCTGTGTCTCCCAGCTCCGTCCCCACCTTAAACCATCACCATAGACCACACCCCTTTTCCTCGTTGAGCTAATATCACACTATTATCACTTAGCTGCACATCACACAACAGACTCCACATGCGTCTCTGTTGCTGTTGTTGTTGTCCTTGTATCTCGATGTGTGTGCGTGACACAATATCGTCTCTCTGATATTGTTAGACCAATGTATTAGCACTACAATGTTGTACGTTATTGAATTGTCAATTGCCTGAACTTATCAATTTTATTCGGCAGCGTTGTTGTTGTTGTTGTTGTGAAGCCAATTCGAGGCGTCGTGAGTGAGATTGTGAACTTATTGAGCGAGAGCGAGAACCACGGATGAGAGCGAGACGGGAGAGAGAGATAGATGGAGAGAGAGAGGGAGAGAGAGAGAGAGAGAGAGAGGGGGGGAGTGTTGGAGAGAGGGAGAGAGAGAGAGAGAGAGAGAGAGAGAGAGAGAGAGGGGGAGGGAGTGTTGGAAAGAGGGAGAGAGAGAGATGGGGAGAGAGGGAGAGAGATCGAGGTAGACAGAGAGAGAGAGAGAGAAAGAGAGGGAGGGAGAGAGAGAGAGAGATCGATGGGAGAGAGAGAGAGAGAGAAAGAGGGAGGTTGTGTTGGAGAGAGAGAGACAGAGAGAGAGAGAGAGAGAGAGAGAGAGAGGGGAGGGAGAGGGCAAGAGAGGGAGAGAGATCGAGGTAGACAGAGAGAGAGAGGGCAGACAGAGAGAGAGAGAGAGAGAGGGCCCAGGTACGAATCGAATAATATTCCTCTCACAACATCCTCCTAGTCTTTGCGAGGCAGAGATCACCAGCACCACGCAACACAACACAACACAACACAACACAACCACAGTGTGTGTGTGTGTGACGTGGGTTCGGGGGGCAGAGTTTCAGTGTGGCATCCCAGGCAACATATCAGAAGGAGCCGCCAGCCGGTGAAAACAACGGAACAAACAGTCCACAGCTAATCACCACAGAACAAGAGAGAGATAGAGATAGAGATAGAGAGAGAGAGAGAGAGAGAGAGAGAGAGAGAGAGAGAGAGAGAGAGAGAGAGAGAGAGAGAGAGGGGAAGGGCCAAAGCACCGAGGAGGGGCTCTGCCAAAAACGGACTGACAGGAAGCCTCCTCATCATCAGGGGTCTCTCGGGGGCCGTTTCCAGGGGCCTCTAACGAGGGATGGTGGTGGTGGGGAGGGGTGGGGCGGGGGCATGGGGGGCGTGGCCCTAGGGTGGGGGGGGGGGGCGCAGTTCTGCATGCATGCAGGCTCACACACGTGCACACACACACACACACACACACACACACACACACACGTGTAAAGACACACAGACATAAACATAAGGACAGGACAAAGAAACACACACAACAAAACACACACACACACACACACACACAGACATAAACAGACCCAAGAAACACACACACACACACACACACACCACACACACACACACACACACACACACACACACACAAACAGACCCAAGAAAACACAGACACACACACACACACACACAGACATAAACAGAAAGTCTCAACAACAACAACAACAACAACAGGTCGTGTGTGTGGTGTGTGTGTGTGTGTGTGTGTGTGTACATAAGGTCAACACATTCACACTCGCTCCCAAGTCTCAGCCGGTCCGCTGGCCGAGGAGAAAGTGGCTATTGGGGAAAAATAACAACACTAATAATAAGGCAGCCAAACCAAAGTGTGTGTGAGGAGCTCCTGTTGGCTGGGGAGGGGGGGCGTGGCGGGGAGGAGGGGGGGCGTGGCATGGTGGTGGTGGGGGGGGGGGGGGGGTGGGGTGGGACACAGTGTGTGTCAGTGTGTCCGCCATCCCGTGCGCAGCCGCCACCCTGGCCCCCGGGTATTTTCCACACACCAAAGGTCGGGGTCGGACGGAACCGGCCCCCCCGTGGTCGGGAGAGCCGGAGGAATTACTTGACGACGTCGTCTGTGTGTGTGTGCTGTGTGTGTGTGTTGTGTGTGTGTGTGTGTGTGTGTGTGTGTGTGTGTGTGTCGGTGTGTGTGTGTCATGGCAAATTTCTGTTTAATAGACCATTTGTGAATTGGATCTTTGCAAACCACCACTCCAAAAGGTGGGAAGCAGTAGAGGTGCACAGCACAGCAATACATAGAGGGATCATTGGGAATAGCGTCTTATGAGGTTATTGTGTGCGTGGCTGCAAAATGCGTTTGAGCGCGAGATAAGTGCAGTTTGGACATCCATGCCTTTCGCGACTAAACGCTTGGTGTTTGATGCCTAAACCGATGTTGCCCCACTGTCTTATGATGTACTCATGCCCACACAAGCGTTGGTAAGGTCGGATAAACGTTTCCATGAAAGTTGTGAAGACCCATCACCTTTTACTGTTTAACCGCTTAGAAACACACAAGCGCCTATTGTGAAAATGAATTGTGAACTACTCTCGAATGCAATAACCCCCCAACTCCAAAACGGTAGGGAAGCAAGTAGAGGTGCACCAGCACAAGATACATACAGAGGGATCATTGGGGAATAGCGTCTTATGAGGTTATTGTGTGCGTGGCTGCAAAATGCGTTTGAGCGCGAGATAAGTGCAGTTTGGACATCCATGCCTCTCGCGACTAAACGCTTGGTGTTTGATGCCTAAACCGATGTTGCCCCACTGTCTTATGATGTACTCATGCCCACACAAGCGTTGGTAAGGTCGGATAAACGTTTCCATGAAAGTTGTGAAGACCCATCACCTTTTACTGTTTAACCGCTTAGAAACACACAAGCGCCTATTGTGAAAATGAATTGTGAACTACTCTCGAATGCAATAACCCCCCAACTCCAAAACGGTAGGGAAGCAAGTAGAGGTGCACCAGCACAAGATACATACAGAGGGATCATTGGGGAATAGCGTCTTATGAGGTTATTGTGTGCGTGGCTGCAAAATGCGTTTGAGCGCGAGATAAGTGCAGTTTGGACATCCATGCCTCTCGCGACTAAACGCTTGGTGTTTGATGCCTAAACCGATGTTGCCCCACTGTCTTATGATGTACTCATGCCCACACAAGCGTTGGTAAGGTCGGATAAACGTTTCCATGAAAGTTGTGAAGACCCATCACCTTTTACTGTTTAACCGCTTAGAAACACACAAGCGCCTATTGTGAAAATGAATTGTGAACTACTCTCGAATGCAATAACCCCCCAACTCCAAAACGGTAGGGAAGCAAGTAGAGGTGCACCAGCACAAGATACATACAGAGGGATCATTGGGGAATAGCGTCTTATGAGGTTATTGTGTGCGTGGCTGCAAAATGCGTTTGAGCGCGAGATAAGTGCAGTTTGGACATCCATGCCTCTCGCGACTAAACGCTTGGTGTTTGATGCCTAAACCGATGTTGCCCCACTGTCTTATGATGTACTCATGCCCACACAAGCGTTGGTAAGGTCGGATAAACGTTTCCATGAAAGTTGTGAAGACCCATCACCTTTTACTGTTTAACCGCTTAGAAACACACAAGCGCCTATTGTGAAAATGAATTGTGAACTACTCTCGAATGCAATAACCCCCCAACTCCAAAACGGTAGGGAAGCAAGTAGAGGTGCACCAGCACAAGATACATACAGAGGGATCATTGGGGAATAGCGTCTTATGAGGTTATTGTGTGCGTGGCTGCAAAATGCGTTTGAGCGCGAGATAAGTGCAGTTTGGACATCCATGCCTCTCGCGACTAAACGCTTGGTGTTTGATGCCTAAACCGATGTTGCCCCACTGTCTTATGATGTACTCATGCCCACACAAGCGTTGGTAAGGTCGGATAAACGTTTCCATGAAAGTTGTGAAGACCCATCACCTTTTACTGTTTAACCGCTTAGAAACACACAAGCGCCTATTGTGAAAATGAATTGTGAACTACTCTCGAATGCAATAACCCCCCAACTCCAAAACGGTAGGGAAGCAAGTAGAGGTGCACCAGCACAAGATACATACAGAGGGATCATTGGGGAATAGCGTCTTATGAGGTTATTGTGTGCGTGGCTGCAAAATGCGTTTGAGCGCGAGATAAGTGCAGTTTGGACATCCATGCCTCTCGCGACTAAACGCTTGGTGTTTGATGCCTAAACCGATGTTGCCCCACTGTCTTATGATGTACTCATGCCCACACAAGCGTTGGTAAGGTCGGATAAACGTTTCCATGAAAGTTGTGAAGACCCATCACCTTTTACTGTTTAACCGCTTAGAAACACACAAGCGCCTATTGTGAAAATGAATTGTGAACTACTCTCGAATGCAATAACCCCCCAACTCCAAAACGGTAGGGAAGCAAGTAGAGGTGCACCAGCACAAGATACATACAGAGGGATCATTGGGGAATAGCGTCTTATGAGGTTATTGTGTGCGTGGCTGCAAAATGCGTTTGAGCGCGAGATAAGTGCAGTTTGGACATCCATGCCTCTCGCGACTAAACGCTTGGTGTTTGATGCCTAAACCGATGTTGCCCCACTGTCTTATGATGTACTCATGCCCACACAAGCGTTGGTAAGGTCGGATAAACGTTTCCATGAAAGTTGTGAAGACCCATCACCTTTTACTGTTTAACCGCTTAGAAACACACAAGCGCCTATTGTGAAAATGAATTGTGAACTACTCTCGAATGCAATAACCCCCCAACTCCAAAACGGTAGGGAAGCAAGTAGAGGTGCACCAGCACAAGATACATACAGAGGGATCATTGGGGAATAGCGTCTTATGAGGTTATTGTGTGCGTGGCTGCAAAATGCGTTTGAGCGCGAGATAAGTGCAGTTTGGACATCCATGCCTCTCGCGACTAAACGCTTGGTGTTTGATGCCTAAACCGATGTTGCCCCACTGTCTTATGATGTACTCATGCCCACACAAGCGTTGGTAAGGTCGGATAAACGTTTCCATGAAAGTTGTGAAGACCCATCACCTTTTACTGTTTAACCGCTTAGAAACACACAAGCGCCTATTGTGAAAATGAATTGTGAACTACTCTCGAATGCAATAACCCCCCAACTCCAAAACGGTAGGGAAGCAAGTAGAGGTGCACCAGCACAAGATACATACAGAGGGATCATTGGGGAATAGCGTCTTATGAGGTTATTGTGTGCGTGGCTGCAAAATGCGTTTGAGCGCGAGATAAGTGCAGTTTGGACATCCATGCCTCTCGCGACTAAACGCTTGGTGTTTGATGCCTAAACCGATGTTGCCCCACTGTCTTATGATGTACTCATGCCCACACAAGCGTTGGTAAGGTCGGATAAACGTTTCCATGAAAGTTGTGAAGACCCATCACCTTTTACTGTTTAACCGCTTAGAAACACACAAGCGCCTATTGTGAAAATGAATTGTGAACTACTCTCGAATGCAATAACCCCCCAACTCCAAAACGGTAGGGAAGCAAGTAGAGGTGCACCAGCACAAGATACATACAGAGGGATCATTGGGGAATAGCGTCTTATGAGGTTATTGTGTGCGTGGCTGCAAAATGCGTTTGAGCGCGAGATAAGTGCAGTTTGGACATCCATGCCTCTCGCGACTAAACGCTTGGTGTTTGATGCCTAAACCGATGTTGCCCCACTGTCTTATGATGTACTCATGCCCACACAAGCGTTGGTAAGGTCGGATAAACGTTTCCATGAAAGTTGTGAAGACCCATCACCTTTTACTGTTTAACCGCTTAGAAACACACAAGCGCCTATTGTGAAAATGAATTGTGAACTACTCTCGAATGCAATAACCCCCCAACTCCAAAACGGTAGGGAAGCAAGTAGAGGTGCACCAGCACAAGATACATACAGAGGGATCATTGGGGAATAGCGTCTTATGAGGTTATTGTGTGCGTGGCTGCAAAATGCGTTTGAGCGCGAGATAAGTGCAGTTTGGACATCCATGCCTCTCGCGACTAAACGCTTGGTGTTTGATGCCTAAACCGATGTTGCCCCACTGTCTTATGATGTACTCATGCCCACACAAGCGTTGGTAAGGTCGGATAAACGTTTCCATGAAAGTTGTGAAGACCCATCACCTTTTACTGTTTAACCGCTTAGAAACACACAAGCGCCTATTGTGAAAATGAATTGTGAACTACTCTCGAATGCAATAACCCCCCAACTCCAAAACGGTAGGGAAGCAAGTAGAGGTGCACCAGCACAAGATACATACAGAGGGATCATTGGGGAATAGCGTCTTATGAGGTTATTGTGTGCGTGGCTGCAAAATGCGTTTGAGCGCGAGATAAGTGCAGTTTGGACATCCATGCCTCTCGCGACTAAACGCTTGGTGTTTGATGCCTAAACCGATGTTGCCCCACTGTCTTATGATGTACTCATGCCCACACAAGCGTTGGTAAGGTCGGATAAACGTTTCCATGAAAGTTGTGAAGACCCATCACCTTTTACTGTTTAACCGCTTAGAAACACACAAGCGCCTATTGTGAAAATGAATTGTGAACTACTCTCGAATGCAATAACCCCCCAACTCCAAAACGGTAGGGAAGCAAGTAGAGGTGCACCAGCACAAGATACATACAGAGGGATCATTGGGGAATAGCGTCTTATGAGGTTATTGTGTGCGTGGCTGCAAAATGCGTTTGAGCGCGAGATAAGTGCAGTTTGGACATCCATGCCTCTCGCGACTAAACGCTTGGTGTTTGATGCCTAAACCGATGTTGCCCCACTGTCTTATGATGTACTCATGCCCACACAAGCGTTGGTAAGGTCGGATAAACGTTTCCATGAAAGTTGTGAAGACCCATCACCTTTTACTGTTTAACCGCTTAGAAACACACAAGCGCCTATTGTGAAAATGAATTGTGAACTACTCTCGAATGCAATAACCCCCCAACTCCAAAACGGTAGGGAAGCAAGTAGAGGTGCACCAGCACAAGATACATACAGAGGGATCATTGGGGAATAGCGTCTTATGAGGTTATTGTGTGCGTGGCTGCAAAATGCGTTTGAGCGCGAGATAAGTGCAGTTTGGACATCCATGCCTCTCGCGACTAAACGCTTGGTGTTTGATGCCTAAACCGATGTTGCCCCACTGTCTTATGATGTACTCATGCCCACACAAGCGTTGGTAAGGTCGGATAAACGTTTCCATGAAAGTTGTGAAGACCCATCACCTTTTACTGTTTAACCGCTTAGAAACACACAAGCGCCTATTGTGAAAATGAATTGTGAACTACTCTCGAATGCAATAACCCCCCAACTCCAAAACGGTAGGGAAGCAAGTAGAGGTGCACCAGCACAAGATACATACAGAGGGATCATTGGGGAATAGCGTCTTATGAGGTTATTGTGTGCGTGGCTGCAAAATGCGTTTGAGCGCGAGATAAGTGCAGTTTGGACATCCATGCCTCTCGCGACTAAACGCTTGGTGTTTGATGCCTAAACCGATGTTGCCCCACTGTCTTATGATGTACTCATGCCCACACAAGCGTTGGTAAGGTCGGATAAACGTTTCCATGAAAGTTGTGAAGACCCATCACCTTTTACTGTTTAACCGCTTAGAAACACACAAGCGCCTATTGTGAAAATGAATTGTGAACTACTCTCGAATGCAATAACCCCCCAACTCCAAAACGGTAGGGAAGCAAGTAGAGGTGCACCAGCACAAGATACATACAGAGGGATCATTGGGGAATAGCGTCTTATGAGGTTATTGTGTGCGTGGCTGCAAAATGCGTTTGAGCGCGAGATAAGTGCAGTTTGGACATCCATGCCTCTCGCGACTAAACGCTTGGTGTTTGATGCCTAAACCGATGTTGCCCCACTGTCTTATGATGTACTCATGCCCACACAAGCGTTGGTAAGGTCGGATAAACGTTTCCATGAAAGTTGTGAAGACCCATCACCTTTTACTGTTTAACCGCTTAGAAACACACAAGCGCCTATTGTGAAAATGAATTGTGAACTACTCTCGAATGCAATAACCCCCCAACTCCAAAACGGTAGGGAAGCAAGTAGAGGTGCACCAGCACAAGATACATACAGAGGGATCATTGGGGAATAGCGTCTTATGAGGTTATTGTGTGCGTGGCTGCAAAATGCGTTTGAGCGCGAGATAAGTGCAGTTTGGACATCCATGCCTCTCGCGACTAAACGCTTGGTGTTTGATGCCTAAACCGATGTTGCCCCACTGTCTTATGATGTACTCATGCCCACACAAGCGTTGGTAAGGTCGGATAAACGTTTCCATGAAAGTTGTGAAGACCCATCACCTTTTACTGTTTAACCGCTTAGAAACACACAAGCGCCTATTGTGAAAATGAATTGTGAACTACTCTCGAATGCAATAACCCCCCAACTCCAAAACGGTAGGGAAGCAAGTAGAGGTGCACCAGCACAAGATACATACAGAGGGATCATTGGGGAATAGCGTCTTATGAGGTTATTGTGTGCGTGGCTGCAAAATGCGTTTGAGCGCGAGATAAGTGCAGTTTGGACATCCATGCCTCTCGCGACTAAACGCTTGGTGTTTGATGCCTAAACCGATGTTGCCCCACTGTCTTATGATGTACTCATGCCCACACAAGCGTTGGTAAGGTCGGATAAACGTTTCCATGAAAGTTGTGAAGACCCATCACCTTTTACTGTTTAACCGCTTAGAAACACACAAGCGCCTATTGTGAAAATGAATTGTGAACTACTCTCGAATGCAATAACCCCCCAACTCCAAAACGGTAGGGAAGCAAGTAGAGGTGCACCAGCACAAGATACATACAGAGGGATCATTGGGGAATAGCGTCTTATGAGGTTATTGTGTGCGTGGCTGCAAAATGCGTTTGAGCGCGAGATAAGTGCAGTTTGGACATCCATGCCTCTCGCGACTAAACGCTTGGTGTTTGATGCCTAAACCGATGTTGCCCCACTGTCTTATGATGTACTCATGCCCACACAAGCGTTGGTAAGGTCGGATAAACGTTTCCATGAAAGTTGTGAAGACCCATCACCTTTTACTGTTTAACCGCTTAGAAACACACAAGCGCCTATTGTGAAAATGAATTGTGAACTACTCTCGAATGCAATAACCCCCCAACTCCAAAACGGTAGGGAAGCAAGTAGAGGTGCACCAGCACAAGATACATACAGAGGGATCATTGGGGAATAGCGTCTTATGAGGTTATTGTGTGCGTGGCTGCAAAATGCGTTTGAGCGCGAGATAAGTGCAGTTTGGACATCCATGCCTCTCGCGACTAAACGCTTGGTGTTTGATGCCTAAACCGATGTTGCCCCACTGTCTTATGATGTACTCATGCCCACACAAGCGTTGGTAAGGTCGGATAAACGTTTCCATGAAAGTTGTGAAGACCCATCACCTTTTACTGTTTAACCGCTTAGAAACACACAAGCGCCTATTGTGAAAATGAATTGTGAACTACTCTCGAATGCAATAACCCCCCAACTCCAAAACGGTAGGGAAGCAAGTAGAGGTGCACCAGCACAAGATACATACAGAGGGATCATTGGGGAATAGCGTCTTATGAGGTTATTGTGTGCGTGGCTGCAAAATGCGTTTGAGCGCGAGATAAGTGCAGTTTGGACATCCATGCCTCTCGCGACTAAACGCTTGGTGTTTGATGCCTAAACCGATGTTGCCCCACTGTCTTATGATGTACTCATGCCCACACAAGCGTTGGTAAGGTCGGATAAACGTTTCCATGAAAGTTGTGAAGACCCATCACCTTTTACTGTTTAACCGCTTAGAAACACACAAGCGCCTATTGTGAAAATGAATTGTGAACTACTCTCGAATGCAATAACCCCCCAACTCCAAAACGGTAGGGAAGCAAGTAGAGGTGCACCAGCACAAGATACATACAGAGGGATCATTGGGGAATAGCGTCTTATGAGGTTATTGTGTGCGTGGCTGCAAAATGCGTTTGAGCGCGAGATAAGTGCAGTTTGGACATCCATGCCTCTCGCGACTAAACGCTTGGTGTTTGATGCCTAAACCGATGTTGCCCCACTGTCTTATGATGTACTCATGCCCACACAAGCGTTGGTAAGGTCGGATAAACGTTTCCATGAAAGTTGTGAAGACCCATCACCTTTTACTGTTTAACCGCTTAGAAACACACAAGCGCCTATTGTGAAAATGAATTGTGAACTACTCTCGAATGCAATAACCCCCCAACTCCAAAACGGTAGGGAAGCAAGTAGAGGTGCACCAGCACAAGATACATACAGAGGGATCATTGGGGAATAGCGTCTTATGAGGTTATTGTGTGCGTGGCTGCAAAATGCGTTTGAGCGCGAGATAAGTGCAGTTTGGACATCCATGCCTTTCGCGACTAAACGCTTGGTGTTTGATGCCTAAACCGATGTTGCCCCACTGTCTTATGATGTACTCATGCCCACACAAGCGTTGGTAAGGTCGGATAAACGTTTCCATGAAAAGTTGTGAAGACCCATCACCTTTTACTGTTTAACCGCTTAGAAACACACAAGCGCTATTGTGAAAATGAATTGTGTCGGCAATGTGTGTCTGTGTATCAGATGGATTTTATAGATGCGGTCCAGCGGTCTCCTCTTACCGATAAACATCCCCGCGAAGGGAGCCGCCATCCGTCTCTCTGAACCACAGAAGATGTTTATGTTCGGGAGCTACGTTGAAGAACAAATGAGCGTTGTGACTTTTTGAACATTGCGGGTCAAAGTCATACCCTCAGAAACCCAGGGAAGGAGGCTTGTACTGCTCTGGTGTTTGGGCTGAACACGCTGCCACGCCGGCTCGATGCGAGATTTGCTGTCATCAGACATCAGAGGATGAGAGGATGAGAGGATGAGAGGATGAGGAGGAGGAGGACCACTGCGTTACCGTGGAGACCCCCGTCAGCATTTCACGGCCGGCTCATTTTAATGTGTCCCTCTGGAAGTTTGGTTTGGAAGCTCTCGGTTGCCGACGGCGCCCCGTTTGGGAGTGATGTGTCTTATCACACGCGGACACACACACACACACACACACACACACACACACAAATGGATGCAAGCACCCAGCCATGCATGCACACACACACGTTCATAAACACACACACATGCACGCATATATTTTTAGCCAGGGGAAAAAAGCTCTTAAATATGCTGCCCCCTTTGCGCAGAACGCTCTCCAGAATGACTTAAAAGACATAAAAAGACATTTTACCACCGGGTGTGAGCGTGATTTGCCATTCCAATCGCTTTCAAAAACCAGTTGGAATCGCCCCACATGGCATCACAAGTGGGAGTGTTGTCCACCTAGAAGTATGGTGGATAGCCTATCAGCCTACCAGCCTACCCAGTGGACTGTAGCAACTGGGTGGGCAACACTACCACTTGTTGATGTCAAGTGGGGCCATTCCAACTGGTTTTTGAAACTGCTTGGAATGGCTAATCACACTCACACCCAGTGGTATTAAATAGTCATTTAAAACTGCCTTTAAAAGTCTAAAGATCTTAAAGGAAAACTAAATTAGAAAAAGCCCGGATCCAGGATGTGTGGATGAGCCATGGGTCTGCTCGCTGTTCCCAGCATCATCATCCCCCCCCCCCTCCTCTCAGGCCTCTCCTGGTCCCAGAGCTACAGCTACATCTCTATGTGGCATTGTAGTATATCTCCCCCGATCACAAAGGCTGTGGTCCATGGAACACTGACACCCACACACACACACACACACCCGGCCTAATGGGACGTTTTAATCCCTGCATTGTGTGTGTGTGTGTGTGTGTGTGTGTGTGTGTGTGTGTGTGTGTGTGTGTGTGTGTGTGCGCGAGCGAGCGAGTGACCACACATCAATTCCGGGCTGCTGGATGTGAGCCTGATCCCTGGTCCGTCTCGGTGCCTCTCGGTGTTAATCACATCCTCTCACCTGAAATGAGATTCCTCGCCGTCGTATTGTCTGTCCAGGGTCCACGGGGGGGGTCCAACACCACACCACACTGAGCCACACTGAGCCACACCACACCGAGCCACACTGAGCCACACTGAGCCACACTGAGCCACACCACACCACACTGAGCCACACTGAGTCACACTGAGCCTCACCACACCGAGCCACACTGAGCCACACCACACCACACTGAGCCACACTGAGACACACTGAGTCACACTGAGTCACACTGAGCCACACTGAGTCACACTGAGTCACACTGAGCCACACTGAGTCACACTGAGTCACACTGAGCCTCACCACACCACACTGAGCCGCACCACACCACACCACACTGAGCCACACTGAGTCACACTGAGCCACACCACACCACACTGAGCCACACCAAGCAACACTGAGCCACACAGCTAGCTATTTCCCTATCTATCTGTCTATCTGTCTGTCTGCCCGTCTGTCTGTCTGCCTGTCTGTCTGTCTGTCTGTCTGCCTGTCTGTCTGAAGACGGTGTAAGGGAAGACGGGGCCGATAAGGAACGGAGACGAGATGTGTGCTCCGGAGAGAGAGAGACGGGAGATAAATTGTGGGCCCGTCTGGAGAAAGTGGGTTACCCCGTGTTACCTGATCCATCCTGAGAGAGATAGACAGACAGACAGACAGACAGACAGTAGAGACATCTGAACCCAGGGACATGCAACAATTTGTCACAGAGAGTGAGATGGAGACAGAGAGAGAGTGAGAGAGAGAGAGAGAGAGAGAGAGAGAGAGAGAGAAGGGTAGAGAGAGGGATGAAGGCCTGAAGACAGAGAGAGGTTCACTGTGTTTTCCTGCTTTGTTTTATTTCCTGTCGTCTCTGCAAAGGTTGTCACTCAACGGGGAACTATAACCTTGTGTGTGCGTGTGCGTGTGTGTGTGTGTGTGTGTCTGTGTGCGGAGGTGTGTGTGTGTGTGTGTGTGTGTGTGTGTGTGTGTGTGTGTGTGCTTGTGTGTGTGTGTGCCTCTCTTCGGAGAGAGTTTATGTCACTTTCAGTGAAGCGAGACTCTTTGAATTGTGTTTGTTATTTTATGCTAACAAGGAGGCAGGGATGCTCGGTCGCTTCCCTGACACACATACGCACACACACACACACGCGCACACACACACACACACACACACGCACACACACACACACACACACACACACACACACACATCGCACATGAAACAAGAAAGAGACGACATTTTATGAGTAAAAGTACAGATAATGGTGGATTTATTTAACATTATTATACAGATCATATATATATATATATATACACACACATACTACATATATACGTATATCTACACTAAATACACAAAACCAAAACGCAAAGGTTGCCACAATACGGATGTTCTGAGATGGAGAATGATCTAGAGGCCAGTCTAGAGTTGTATGTAGACGCCGTCTCCCAACAGGTTCCCTGGTAACCATGTTGTGTCCGGGGTGTGATGCTGTAGTCATCCCACCGCCCGATGCATTACTAATCTGCGGGCGCGAACCGTTGACTCCAGTGACGCAGGCGTCGTGATTGTTTGCGTTTTTTGTTTGGCCAACATCGTGACGACGTCGCGCTCCCGATGGCCGTGGCGTCGGCTGTGATTCGTCAAAAGCGATTTAGCCGCGCGTAGGCCGGCGTCGGCGTCGGCGTTCAGCGACAACAGAGGCCGTGCTTTAACGACGGATCAGTTGAGACAGATCAGCGTAAGCGAGCGTCTGCGGTGCGTCGCTTTATGCAGTTAGCCCGCCCGCTAATTAAGCCGAGGTAAACACTGAAAAGTGTTTTTGCAAAAACACTTTTTGAAAGTGCTCCGGAGACTCCGGAGGGTCTGAAGGCGGTGGAAGGAGGAAGGAGAGGGATCGGACTGAACGGTTGAGTTGTTAACTTGTGACCTAAACGAGTCGAGTTGTGACCTAAACGAGACGAGTCCATTTAAGTCTTAAGACGGAGGTGTTCCCTTTTGAATTATAATTCTATATGCCTTCCTCATGTATTTATTCTTTATTTATTATTCTGTTTACATATATTACATTTTAGCGCATATTATTGTAAGGGAAGTGTAATTGCATCAGAACAAAGGGAATAGTGTTTTCATACGATTACAATTTTAGCCGATTAGTTTGTGTCCCGAATCGTTCTTTCCCGGGAGTTTCGGCCGCTGATTCTGCTCGGATGGCTTCCAGTCGTTGTTTGTTTTTTCCCCTGTTAGCTCATTTCCATACGTACACGTCTCAAACGATTAACTTCAAGCATCGCGCCGAAAATAATGTAGTTTTAGTTTTGTTTTTTTCAAATCTAATCACGCCGTTGTGTGGCCACCTTGCATGTTTGCTCGTTTCTTACTTGTACACATTTGAGGCAAACCCATGCGTCTGAACATTTGCTCCGAAAACATTGGAGAATCACAAATTATTCCCTCATTTGTGGCTGCGTCATGGTAATATATAATAATAATAATAATTATAATAATAATACTGCATATTACTGTATTATTATTCTCATTCAAAACGGTTACATAACAAAATCAACAACTTCTTTGCCATGGGAGTTTGTTTTCTCGGCGAACATCAGAGCGGTACCGACAGACTCGTTGTGCTTCTTCCATGTCAATTCTGTCCAGCGACACGCTATTCAATTAGCTCGTCATTGAGATATATAGATAGATAGTTAGACAGACAGATAGAAATAATTATTAGTCCTTTTCGGGGGAATTCACCACGTGCCAGACGGCGATCGCCAGACACACGCAAACACAGTCGACCAGCGGGAAAAGTCACTGGAGTTGACTTTCCGCCCCGTCGCCGCTGACTCTGTGAGAGGAACGGCATCTCTTCTTCTTGCACGGCTGCCAATTTTACTTACCCCCCCGTCGGTCGGCGACCCGCCAATCGGTTCTGCGACGAGAAAAACCCACCCGGACGACCCACACAGACTCCTCCTTTAAGCTCCCAGCTTGTCGGACAAGAGAAGTATCGGCGGCGTGTCGGCGGCCGGATCGTACGGAACACGACAAAAACTAATTGCGGATGCCGTGTGATGGTTCAAAGGAGATGTCGGATGGCGGTGAGGAGGGGTGGTGGCTGGTGGTGATTACAGATCGGCGCTCGCAAATGTTTAAGTCGATGCGTTTTTGTGTACGTTCGCAGCGAGGCAGCGCACACGAGGATGCGGCTAATTAGCGGACGGCAGGTTTCCTCCCTCGCCGCTCCCCTTCCTGTTTGCCGGGTGTAGGGTTTAACGAGGAAGACGTCTTTACAAATTACCGGCTTGACATTCGAACCGTGAATGCACAGATACTGTGCGGTACGATCGAATATTTACTATATAGCAAACACATTTCCCCGTGTATCTTTTCATATTCCCCATTGTTATTATGATGTCTCTATCCTGAGCAGAGGCATTGTGACAGAACCAATTTGCCTCTCGATAAATAATAAAGTACCGTGAATATGTATCGACAGGATAAAAAACGGAAAATGATTTCCAAACACAAATCTGGCGGTTTAAATATATAAACACGGCGGAATGACAGCATTAGATTGCTTTTTTTTTTTCCTTGGACTTTTATTTACAAAAAAGTTCACTCAGGCAAGAAAACTCTTCTCCCACACATGGGTGTCACTGGCCTTCCCCCGGCCAATCAGAAGCGGCCCCTCCCCCGGGCCAATCAGCCGCCGGTACCATCTCGCCGGCTCCGGCTCCGCTCGGCTCGGCTATTTATTCCGCTTCCACCCGTGCCGACGCCGGGACTCCGCGGGGAGCTCATCTATCCGTAGGCCACATCATAAAGTGATGTATTTTTACAAATTAATTATACTTTGTGCAGTTGGGCCGATGAGTCCCTCCTGACTCGACGTAATGCTTTTAATGATTCTGGGCGTGTGAAGTGAGTGTAAGTGAGAGTGTTTCATGCGTAACCTGAGTGGGCGAACCGGCTTACATAATCATCCGTTTCAATTTGTTGCACGTCTTTTTTTTTTTTTACGAATATAAAATGTTATGCCGCCGTTGACACGCACATCGATAAAGCGATCTTAAGGACGACTCGATGTCTTTTTCTTAACTCGCCTAACTTCCATTTAGCCGACGGATGACACCCATTAGCTGCCACGGTGTCTCAGTATTTCCTTCGGGATCAATAAAGTTTGATCTTATCTGATCCTAAACACCGAACTGGGAGTATGAATCTGTGTACTCAGCCGCAGCCCAGTTAAGTGGTGCATGGAAATTCACCATGGAAATAGACCTGAGAAAATAATAATATTTCAAGCGGGCTTTTGAATTGTTTGACTGCACCGCTCCCATAGATATTAAACACACATACATACACATGTGCACGCACACACACACACACACACACAACACACACACACCACACACACACACACACACATACACACACCTACACACACACACACACACACACACACACACACACACACACACACACACACACTACACACACACACACACACACTACCGGTTGCTAAGAAGACGTTCCACACGTGTGTCACAGAGCGCTCTCCTCACGTTCTCCCGATGATGTGTGTGTCCTCGTCTCGTTAACGCTGACGACGACAGCGAACGGTACGCAAAGACAACAACCCGGAAAACCTTTCAGCTGCCTTCACGTCGACGCTCCTCACACCTCCTCACACCTCCTCTTCCTCCTCCTCTCCTCCTTTTGTCTCAGGTCTCGTTGCGTTCTCCCAGCAGTGGGCTAACGAGATAAGCAGAGCCGAGATGATTTGACACGTCGACGTGTCTCTGTTTCAGGCCTGGCGAGAAGTACTTAACAATGTATTTACAGTATGTGCGATTTATGCGAGCTTTATGTGCGCTTTATGTGTGTGTGTGTGTGTGTGTGTGTGTGCGCGCGTACTCAGCTGCATAATAGGAGTTCATGTTTCACATATAGCGAGCTGTATGCGGCGGCGAGGGCTTCGCTTATGTTCTCGTTCTGTGCGCTGACTGGTTGAACCGTGAAGCAAAGCAAACGATTTACTCTGCATATAATGTAACCCCCCCCCCCCGATTGTATAAACTGCGACAATAACTGCAAATCTATTAGTTATGGAGCCTGATCGCCGGTTCAAGTAATGCACTCGTGAACTGAATTTGAACGGCAGCGAGAAACTGTGCCGTTCCGACATCGTAATATAGTAATAATAACACACACAGTTCACACCATGCACTGCTAGCATTCTGTAAGGATTGTTCTCGTCTTATGTGGACCAAAATCTTCTGTCCTGATATAACAAATTTAATATATATCACAAGACAGTATGTTGTCTGGTAATTCAGTAAAGAGCATAAATATAATATATATATATATGTAGGCCTATATATAAGCACATGATAAAGCCTATGTTTGCATACTCCTACGTGAATTAAATACGTGACAAATGAAAAGCACAAAGTATTTACTCATTTTAAATATCAATATTTTGGACCAAATACCACACTATTGATTTCGAGACCATATCGTAGGGATGACTTTGACACAGTGATATGTTTTAAACGATGATAATGTGGTCATGTGGATCTAATGACGAGGTCTGGTGAGTTCGGGAAAATGACCACTTTACTTTACTGTAATTCAGCCTTTAAAACCAGGAAAAGGGAACGCTTACGCTAAATCACAACGTGAGGATGTCTGAAATCTCAGACGGTATCTCGTCTCGAATCACGATATCCATCTAATATCCATTTAATATCCAAATGCTGGGCAGCAGGACCTCGTCCAGCCACGTAGCCTTTAAGGACGGAAAAACAACACCGCAGCAACCTTTGGTGTAAAGGATATCTGTCTAAAAAGAGTTTATTTGTGTGTGTGTGTGTGTGTGTGTGTGTGTGTGTGTGTGAACCGGTCCAATGTTTTTGGAGAAAACAAACTCCCATGGCAAAGAAGTTGTTGATTTTGTTATGTAACCGTTTTGAATGAGAATAATAATACAGTAATATGCAGTATTATTATTATAATTATTATTATTATTATATATTACCATGACGCAGCCACAAATGAGGGAATAATTTGTGATTCTCCAATGTTTTCGGAGCAAATGTTCAGACGCATGGGTTTGCCTCAAATGTGTACAAGTAAGAAACGAGCAAACATGCAAGGTGGCCATACAACGGCGTGATTAGATTTGAAAAAAACAAAACTAAAACTACATTATTTTCGGCGCGATGCTTGAAGTTAATCGTTTGAGACGTGTACGTATGGAAATGAGCTAACAGGGGAAAAAACAAACAACGACTGGAAGCCATCCGAGCAGAATCAGCGGCCGAAACTCCCGGGAAAGAACGATTCGGGACACAAACTAATCGGCTAAAATTGTAATCGTATGAAAACACTATTCCCTTTGTTCTGATGCAATTACACTTCCCTTACAATAATATGCGCTAAAATGTAATATATGTAAACAGAATAATAAATAAAGAATAAATACATGAGGAAGGCATATAGAATTATAATTCAAAAGGGAACACCTCCGTCTTAAGACTTAAATGGACTCGTCTCGTTTAGGTCACAACTCGACTCGTTTAGGTCACAAGTTAACAACTCACCGTTCAGTCCGATCCCTCTCCTTCCTTCTTCCACCGCCTTCAGACCCTCCGGAGTCTCCGGAGCACTTTCAAAAAGTGTTTTTGCAAAAAACACTTTTCAGTGTTTACCTCGGCTTAATTAGCGGGCGGGCTAACTGCATAAAGCGACGCACCGGGCAGACGCTCGCTTACGCTGATCTGTCTCAACTGATCCGTCGTTAAAGCACGGCCTCTGTTGTCGCTGAACGCCGACGCCGACGCCGGCCTACGCGCGGCTAAATCGCTTTTGACGAATCACAGCCGACGCCACGGCCATCGGGAGCGCGACGTCGTCACGATGTTGGCCAAACAAAAAACGCAAACAATCACGACGCCTGCGTCACTGGAGTCAACGGTTCGCGCCCGCAGATTAGTAATGCATCGGGCGGTGGGATGACTACAGCATCACACCCCGGACACAACATGGTTACCAGGGAACCTGTTGGGAGACGGCGTCTACATACAACTCTAGACTGGCCTCTAGATCATTCTCCATCTCAGAACATCCGTATTGTGGCAACCTTTGCGTTTTGGTTTTGTGTATTTAGTGTAGATATACGTATATATGTAGTATGTGTGTGTATATATATATATATATATATATGATCTTTATAATAATGTTAAATAAATCCACCATTATCTGTACTTTTACTCATAAAATGTCGTCTCTTTCTTGTTTCATGTGCGATGTGTGTGTGTGTGTGTGTGCGTGTGTGTGTGTGCGTGTGTGTGTGTGTGTGTGTGCGCGTGTGTGTGTGTGTGCGTATGTGTGTCAGGGAAGCGACCGAGCATCCCTGCCTCCTTGTTAGCATAAAATAACAAACACAATTCAAAGAGTCTCGCTTCACTGAAAGTGACATAAACTCTCTCCGAAGAGAAGGCACACACACACACACAAGCACACACCACACACACACACCTCCGCACACACACACACCCACACCACACACACACCTCCGCACACAGACACACACACACACACACGCACACACACACACAGCACACACACAAGGTTATAGTTCCCCGTTGAGTGACAACCTTTGCAGAGACGACAGGAAATAAAACAAAGCAGGAAAACACAGTGAACCTCTCTCTGTCTTCAGGGCCTTCATCCCTCTCTCTACCCTTCTCTCTCTCTCTCTCTCTCTCGCTCTCTTCTCTCTCTCTCTCTCTCTCTCTCACTCTCTCTCTGTCTCCATCTCACTCTCTGTGACAAATTGTTGCATGTCCCTGGGTTCAGATGTCTCTACTGTCTGTCTGTCTGTCTGTCTGTCTATCTCTCTCAGGATGGATCAGGTAACACGGGGTAACCCACTTTCTCCAGACGGGCCACAATTTATCTCCCGTCTCTCTCTCCGGAGCACACATCTCGTCTCCGTTCCTTATCGGCCCCGTCTTCCCTTACACCGTCTTCAGACAGACAGGCAGACAGACAGACAGACAGACAGGCAGACAGACAGACGGGCAGACAGACAGATAGACAGATAGATAGGGAAATAGCTAGCTGTGTGGCTCAGTGTTGCTTGGTGTGGCTCAGTGTGGTGTGGTGTTGGCTCAGTGTGACTCAGTGTGGCTCAGTGTGGTGTGGTGTGGTGCGGCTCAGTGTGGTGGTGAGGCTCAGTGTGACTCAGTGTGACTCAGTGTGGCTCAGTGTGACTCAGTGTGACTCAGTGTGGCTCAGTGTGACTCAGTGTGACTCAGTGTGTCTCAGTGTGGCTCAGTGTGGTGTGGTGTGGCTCAGTGTGGCTCGGTGTGGTGAGGCTCAGTGTGACTCAGTGTGGCTCAGTGTGGTGTGGTGTGGCTCAGTGTGGCTCAGTGTGGCTCAGTGTGGCTCGGTGGTGGTGTGGCTCAGTGTGGCTCAGTGTGGTGTGGTGTTGGACCCCCCCCGTGGACCCTGGACAGACAATACGACGGCGAGGAATCTCATTTCAGGTGAGAGGATGTGATTAACACCGAGAGGCACCGAGACGGACCAGGGATCAGGCTCACATCCAGCAGCCCGGAATTGATGTGTGGTCACTCGCTCGCTCGCGCACACACACACACACACACACACACACACACACACACACACACACACACACACCACACAATGCAGGGATTAAAACGTCCCATTAGGCCGGGTGTGTGTGTGGTGTGTGTGTGGGTGTCAGTGTTTCATGGACCACAGCCTTTGTGATCGGGGGAGATATACTACAATGCCACATAGAGATGTAGCTGTAGCTCTGGACCAGGAGAGGCCTGAGAGGAGGGGGGGGGGGATGGTTGATGATGCTGGGAACAGCGAGCAGACCCATGGCTCATCCACACGTCCTGGATCCGGGCTTTTTCTAATTTAGATTTCCTTTAAGATCTTTAGACTTTTAAAGGCAGTTTTAAATGACTATTTAATACCACTGGGTGTGAGCGTGATTAGCCATTCCAAGCAGTTTCAAAAACCAGTTGGAATGGCCCCCACTTGACATCAACAAGTGGTAGTGTTGTCCACCCAGTTGCTACAGTCCACTGGGTAGGCTGGTAGGCTGATAGGCTATCCACCATACTTCTAGGTGGACAACACTCCCACTTGTGGTGCCATGTGGGGCGATTCCAACTTGTTTTTTGAAAGCGATTGGAATGGCAAATCACGCTCACACCCGGTGGTAAAATGTCTTTTTATGTCTTTTAAGTCATTCTGGAGAGCGTTCTGCGCAAAGGGGGCAGCATATTTAAGAGCTTTTTTCCCCTGGCTAAAAACATGCGTGCATGTGTGTGTGTTTATGAACGTGTGTGTGTGCATGCATGGCTGGGTGCTTGCATCCATTTGTGTGTGTGTGTATGTGTGTGTGTGTGTGTCTGTGTGTGTGTCCGTGCATGTGTCCGCGTGTGATAAGACACATCACTCCCAAACGGGGCGCCGTGCGCAACCGAGAGCTTCCAAACCAAACTTCCAGAGGGACACATTAAAATGAGCCGGCCGTGAAATGCTGACGGCGGTCTCCACGGTAACGCAGTGGTCCTCCTCCTCCTCCTCATCATCTCATCCTCTCATCCTCTCATCCTCTCATCCTCTCATCCTCTCATCCTCTCATCCTCTCCTCCCGAAAGTCTGATGACAGCAAATCTCGCATGGAGCTGGCGTGGCGTGTTCAGCCCAAACACCGGAGCAGTACAAGCCTCCTTCCCTGGGTTTCTGAGGGTATGACTTTGGCCCGCAATGTTCAAAAAGTCACAACGCTCATTTGTTCTTCAACGTAGCTCCCGAAAATAAACATCTTCTGTGGTTCAGAGAGACGGATGGCGGCTCCCTTCGCGGGATGTTTATCGGTAAGAGGAGACCGCTGGACCGCATGTATAAGATCCATCTGATACACAGACACACACACACACACACATACACACACACCCACATCCAGCAGATGATATTTCTCCATCGCTGTTCATTTTAAATGTCACATCAATATTCAAAGGCCGCTAATTAATACCAACTTGGCAGAGACATCTGCCAGCCCTCCAGAATACTGATGGGTGTGTTTGTCTGCCCAGCGCCCGGGCCGTCGTCTCTCTCAGAGCGCTCGCCCTTGGCACGACTCGCCTCAAGGTTAATGCCCACCGAGCTTGTGTGTTTCTCGCGTACTTCGCGTGTTTCTCGCGTAGTCAACCGTCCTTCAAAAGGTCCGTCGTCATCACTGCTATTTCAAAATGGCCAACAGTTCATTGTCCCCACGGAAACATGCGGGTAAAATACGCAAATACCCAAAAGCGCCACCAAAAAGCCTTGGGGAGACCTTGAGACGGGGACACGTTGGACGGAGAGGAATCCAACAGATCCTTGGTCGGCAAGGATGCCGCAATGGCAAAATAATAATAAGAAGAATACAACACGGTGAAGTGAGACTGAAATCTTTCAAAACTAACGGCAAAAACGACAGCACAATACAAGACAACCAAAGTCACAAAGGGTTTGGACTCTTCTGTTCATCTTTTTCTATTTTTCTACTTCCCAAAGAGGCAGGACACCGCAAGACGCACCGCAAGACACCTGGGCTCTTGCCGTGCATCCATCTGCTTCCACTCACATCCCTCCCCGCTAACCAGATCCACTGTTCAGTCGCGCGCAGACAGACATCGGCGTCCCAGAACTGCCATGCAGGCATACGGTCAACACAGCGGTGCGGCAAGGATACGCCAAGGAGGAGACGGAGGAGAAGACGCGTGGCCTTCAGGGAGGATTTTGGCTCGCGGAGCAGTTCATCCCGTTTTGCGCGGGACAGGGGCGTACGAGGTTGATCTCCGCTAATTTGCGGCGCGATTGTCTTGGCTTCGGGTCGGTGTAAGCGTCGCTCGGGTTTATGTAAAGCGGCTTAAACTTTGCGTCGTTGTGATGATGCAACAATACGACAGAACCTCGCGAACCCAATCTCGCGAACCCAACCGCACGGCCGTCGCTGATAAAGTAAGAAGGCGGGTGAGAGGGTTTGTTCTTCAGATTACCGCCACCTACTGTATCGGAGTGTGCAGATACGCACGTGTACCCAGGATGAACATCAGGATACAATCGCACGGTACGAAGCAATCGTACCTAATATGAAAACGGCCCTTAATCCATTTTGATCGTTCGGTGTCGAAGATGCGGCCCGCGACTCGAGCCGATCCAATTCGGCCCCGGGAGGCAATTTGATAGAATGGATTCATTTGTTCTTTCTTATTAATTTCTTCACTTGATCCGTAATCACACAAAAATAAATCTGTTCCTCCAACGAACCACTAAGCTGCACGAGCTGCAAGAGTTTCATGTGCATTTTTGTGGTGTTTTGTTAATCTGGTCCCATTGGGTCTGTTACGGCTCTCAAACTCAAATGAGTTTGAAACCCCTGATTTAGATCGTCGTTTTTATCTACATATTTTAAGGTTTAATTATAATTTGGTTGATTGATTTGGTTCCCTTGACTTTAAGTTTCATACGCCTATGGGTCTAATTGGGCATTTGTGGGAGTTTATTTAGCTTAATAACAGCTTAATAGCTTCATAACATTAGCAAAACCTTGTAACATAAGGCTCTGTAGCATAGGGTGTTGTTGTGTTGTTGTTGTTGTGGTTGTTGTGCTGCCACAGAATGAGGACCTAAGGGAGCTCACCCTTCCCACGTAGACCAGCAGCCGGGCGTTGAGCGGACTCTCGTCGGAACTCAGCCAGAACTCTGAGTTGTCGTCGGATGAGACGGAGAACTGGAAGTCTCCTGCGGAGTGAGATCAGAACCAGAGTGTGAGACAAGAGTGTCCCTGTGCGTGTGTGTGTGTGTGTGTGTGTGTGCGTCTGTGTGTGTGTGTGTGTGTGTGTGTGTGCGTGCGTGCGTGCGTGTGTGCTGTGTGTGTGTGTGTGTGTGTGTGTGCGTTGTGTGTGTGCGTGCGTGCGTGCGTTGTGTGTGCGTGTGTGCGTGTGTGTGTGTGTGTGTGTGTGTGTGTGCGTCTGTGTGTGTGCGTCTGTGTGTGTGCGTGACGGAGGTCTGAGGAAGTGAGCGGTAAACATCGCTTTGTACTCGACTTCCTCGAGGAGGAGGGAACGAGAACGTAGACCGAGTCGCGGAGACGGCGGCATGCGCGTTACCATGGCGACCGGGGGCTCTCGTGCTACGGGCACCGCGGGAGGATCACACACGAGATCTCGGGGCGTTTCACACGGTGGCTGTGAGGACGCGGCGTGCCAAGGAAGGAGGAAGGAAGGAAGGAAGGAAGGAGGGAGGGAGGGAGGGAGGGAAAGAACGCAGTGGAAGTCGCTAAGATTAAAGCGTGTCTGAGGGCGATGTCCCCGATCAAGTGGCCCCTCGCCGCCGGAAGGGGGGGGGGGGGGGGGGGGGGGGGGGGGAGGGTGGAGGGAGAGGGTGGAGGAGGTGGAGGGAGAGGGTGGAGGAGGAGGAGGAGGAGGGGGGAGAGGGCGGGTGGTGTGAGCGCTCGTGGTTACCGTCTCTGTACGGGTGGAGGAACCCGAATATTCTCAGGCCGTAGTTATTCCACTTGGGAGCCACGGCCAGCTTCTTCACGGTGGTCCGTTTCTGGGAATAGAGAGAGCACAGCAACCAAACGGTAAACAGATTTTATAGATTTATTTATTTATATATTTATGTCGCGCTTTACAGTATCGCCTCACATTCACCCATTCATACACCGACGGCGGTGTCAACCATGCAAGGTAACAACCAACACGTCAGGAGCAGGTAGGGTTAGGTGGTGTCTTGCTCAGGGACACCTCCACACTTAGCTAGGAGGAGGGGGAGGAGCCCGGGGGATCGAACCAGCGACCTTCCTGTTGCCAGACAACCGCTCTTATACCTCCTGAGCTACTGCCGCCCCAAGTTGCCCACAGAAGAGCTTGTAGTTGTGTGTTACATATTATTAATCTTCTGTGATATATTTTATTTCACTCATTTTATTTGACTTAACTTAAGCAGGAGGATGAGACACTGGACTATTATTGAAATATTCACTAGATTAACCCGTAGGACACAGACCCACAGGAGTCTGAGAAGCACCGATAAAGATACCATTATGGGACGGCGCAGGATAGCAGGCTTAAGCCGGGGTTTAACACAACGCTCGGCGCCCCCATCGTCGGTATTAAAGATGTCAGCAGCTGATCGCCGGGGAGAGAGCGAGCCTGACGCAAGCTCGGGTAATTATGACTTCATTTTTTCCGACCGACACGATATCGGATTGTGGAAAACGTGATCGGTTGGCATCCATGATGGGCGTCTGTGCTCGTCCTCCGTAGGGAAGGCATTGCGAGCGCGGACACCACCGGGGCTGGGGCTCTGTCTGTCTGTCTGTCTGAGGACCGACAGCGATAGTCACGGACACGCGCCGAAGAGGCTGAAGAGGCCTGAACGGCGCTCCGGGGGAATTTAAAACTCACGTGCGGGTAGAGAGGGAAGTGCAGGTTCTTCCGGAGCTGGGCGATCGAGGAGCCGCACCAGTCATCGAACACGTGGAGGTTGACCCGACCTTTGTACTGCGGGGGCACACAGAGGGAAACACAACAGCTGATTGTACTTGTTTTCTGGGTGGGTTCACGTTTGTTTCTTGTCATTCATCCACATACTCAGCGCACAGTTAGTTTCTCAAGGACCGAGGTGCTAACACACAAAAAAAGAATCCTAAAAATACGAAATAATATAAAAAATACAACATAAAAATGACAAAAGCCTGTGTAAACATAGTGGTCAGCGTATGAACAGCGTGACAAGATTGACAGAATGTCAGAATGACAGAATCATCAAGCAATAGAAACTA
>PIJE02001259.1:55000-57500 GCA_002895965.2 Coryphaenoides rupestris | reverse complement strand
ACGAGACGAGATAAACGATGCGGTCGTTGTGAAGAAAACCGGTAAAGTAATTAGAGTTAATCTCTTGTGATTATACCATGCTTATTATATTTCCTATGTTCATCTTTGTCTGCACACACACACACACACATTCGACTTTTCATGTCTTCATCATTGATTGTGTGTGTGTGTGTGTGTGTGTGCGTGTCTTGACGTACGTACACGAGAGCCAATTAAAACGGGTGAAGGTCATCACTAGCTTTAAACACAAGCTGCTAATTGCTGCCCGAACGAACGAATGAATCACAGCGGCCCGCGCGTCACATTTATGATCAAACACGGGGCCGGTGCGATCCCACTGATCCCCGTCGAGTCCCTCCCTCCCCGGGAAACCATTAACTTCCTTCATGCTCTGACTGGAAGGCAGGGCAAGGAAATCAGCTTTTTCCAAATTGTGGCTCGAAGAGAAAGGCTGGACCGGCACCCGGGCAAACGAGCCTGAACTGTGATTAAGAGCTGTGATCGACGGGCAGTTTTTTCCCATCCGTGGAAAGGTTAATTACTGATGGATGTCTGGCGCACCACGTGTGCCCGCCGAGCGGACCCTGGAGAGGGCTGGGAGGGCGAGGGAGGAGGGGAGGAACGCGAGGCACGAGGCAGGAGGTAGGAGGGAGAGAGAGAGAGACAGAGAGAGAGAGAGAGAGAGAGTCATTCGGTCGCCTGCCAAACGACACTCGTGCTAAAGACGATTGTGTTGGAACCCGGGAATACTCTTGTGTTACAATTTCATAACACAATCCTCATTAAGCGGCGCCACCGTCACGTAACGAGCGCCGTGTTCATAAAACAGAATTAAATCTGTCGTTAAATAAATATATGTTCCCCGTGAATCCATTCACTAAGTACCTTCTGTGGGTCCCGACCCTTCTTTCTTAGGAGAGGAGAGGAGAGGAGGAGAGGAGAGGAGAGGAGAGAGGAGGGGAGAGGAGAGGAGAGAGGAGGAGAGGAGAGGAGAGGAGGGAGAGAGGGAGAGGAGAGGAGTGAGAGGAGAGGAGGAGAGAGGAGGGAGAGGAGAAGGGAGAGGAGAGGAGAAGGAGGGAGAGGAGAGGAGAGAGAAGGGGGAGGAGAGGAGGAGGAGAGGAAGGAGAGGGAGGGGAGAGGAGGGGAGAGAGGGAGGAGAGGAGAGAGGAGAGGGGAGAGGAGAGGAGTTAGGGGAGAGGAGAGGAGAGAAGGGGAGAGGAGAGAGAAGGGGAGAGGAGAGAACGTCCATGTGAAAAAGGCGAACTTGCATGCTGGTGGGAGAGGCGTGCGACGGTTTGATGATGTTATGTGTGTGGCTGGCGAATATATTCAATCTCGTCAACTTTATGAATTCCTCCGCTGACGTATTTCTGACCACCACAGGAACGGCATTACGCGTCAACATGTCGCATATGAGAAATGTGTCTTATACTGTAAATGTGCCGATTCGGGGGCGGTGGCATTGTGGTGGCTTTTTTGGATCCGTCTCAGAAAGCAAAGCCAGCACAATGACACCATCCTCTTCGCGGTGATATTGCAGGATCTCTGGATACAACTAAGCGCTAATGACTGACGGAGAGGAGTGGAGAGGAGTAGGGAGGAGAGGAGGAGGTGGAGGAGGAGGAGGAGATGGAGGATGATGTGGGGGAGGAAGATGTGGGGGAGGAGGAGGAGGAGGAGATGGAGGAGGAGATGGATGATGATGTGGGGGAGGAAGAGGAGGTGTAGGAGGAGGTGGGGGCGGCAGGCCTACCTCAGGGTGCCACTGCAGCTTCTGCTGGTGTTGCAGGAGGTACTTCCGGAGGTTGCTGTAGTCCCTGCCCTCGGCCCCGCCTCTCGACAGAAGCTCCTCCTCCTACGATGAGAGGAGGGAGGAGTCAGCTCTTGTCCAAGCACAGGACCATTAAAGAAACGAGCGGATAAGATAAGATAAGATAAGATAGAATTTTATTAATCCCGAAGGAAATTCTTCTGCCAGAGGTTAAATAACAACATAAAATAACATAAAAACGACAATATAAGAATAAAAACACTAGAATAATAAATATAAAGTGGCCTAATAGAATAACAATAAATCCAAGAAACATTTAGCAAGAAAAATAGAAAAGTTGCCGATGGTATTGAGAAGCAATATTGAACATGACATTGAGAATATTGCACATGATGTTGAAAAGTAATATTGTACATGATATCAAGATATTGAGGATGTAGATTCAGATTCAGGTGCACTGACACCAATTCCTAGGACTTGAATGTACAACAATCTATTCATCCAGCTGTTCCAGAAGCATCTCCTGTAAACACACACACACACACACACACACACACACACACACACCACCTCACACACACACCACACACAACACACACAACACACTACACACGCAGCACACACACACACACACACACACACACGTACACACACACACACACACACAGCGCAGCCCTTAAGAACATGGTAATAGGGGGGGGGGGGGTGTTTGCCCCAGAGGACTATCTA
>PIJE02001259.1:22500-50000 GCA_002895965.2 Coryphaenoides rupestris | reverse complement strand
CCTTTCAAGTTAACTTCCAGGCGTCCACGTCTTGGCCGAGGAGGCACCCCGCTGACCTCCGCCCGGGGTTAGTGAGAGAGAGAGAGAGAGAGAGCGGCGTGCCGGGGAATACAGATGAGAGTCGTTCATTTCCCTCGTCAAAGGCGGCAAACACCGACGGCGCGGGCAGAGCAGACAGAGCAGGCAGAGCAGACACCAGACACCAGACACACTGGACCTGTGGGTGTGTGTGTGTGTGTGTGTGTGTGTGTGGTGTGTGTGTGTGTGTGTGTGTGTGTGTGTGTGTGTGTGTGCGTGTTGTGGTGTGTGTGTGTGTGTGTGTGTGTGTGTGTGTGGTGTGTGTGGTGTGTGTGTGTGTGTGTGGTGTGTGTGTGTGTGTTGTGTGTGTTGTGTGGTGTGTGTGTGTGTGTGGTTGTGTGTGTGTGTGTGGGTGTGTGTGGGGTGTGTGTGTGTGTGTGTGTGTGTTGTGTGTATGTGTGTGCGTGTGTGTGTGCGTGCGTGTGTGTTTGCGTGGCCCAGACAGCACTTCCCCACCGACAGTCTCCACGAATCAATGATTGTTTTGTTGTTCTTCATTCTGGTTGACCTCGCCACATCGCTGTCACCTCAGCGAGTTAAATATTACAACCAACAAAGAGCCACAAAACAGAGACCGGCTCTGCAAAGTCTTTCTGATCCTCCGTGTTTCCATATCTTCACTCAAACATTCGGTGAAACATCGTATTTGATCAGCTAACATCTGTTAAACTCGAGCATTTCACGCGATGAGACGAGGAAGATGCGAGGACGGTGCCGACGGTTTGGCCGATTCCCAGTTTTATTTGGACACAAACATTCACAAACACCATGCGCACTTATTCCAAATGATGGATTTTTCTCTTGCTATTCGGTGTTGTTGTGTCGCAGAATCGCAAAAACAAAGTGTGTGGAGTGTGTGTGTGTGTGGTTGGTGGCTGGTTTAAGCAGCCTCACCTGACCTGAGTCCAGTCACCCGACCCACGTACAGTCACCTGACCAGTGTCCCTGTCACCTGACCCTCGTCCAGTCACCTGACCCGAGTCCCCGTCACCTGACCCGAGTCCAGCCCCCCTCAGGAAGCGGGGGGGGGGAGGGGGGGGGGGCTGGGTGAGACTGCACACCATTGCAGTGCATCCATCATATCTAAGGCATCACACCACGACACACACACACACACACACACACACACACACACACACACACACACACACACACACACACACACACACACACACACACACACACACACACACACACACACACACACACACACACTCGGGGAGAGAGAGCTCAGACGTGCCAGCATTTACCTCCTGCCAACGGCCAGCGCTCCCATGAACTGGAGTTAAATCTACCTGCGTCCTGGTCAGCGGTGGAGCCCACAACAGCCACTTAGGTGGTGGTGTGTGTTGGCAGGGTGAGGGTGAACTGCCACAGCAATAACCTCCACAAATGATATGAGTAAGAGAGGTTTATAGTGGAGCCAGCGGAGTTGGGTACGATGGTTTAATCACCCGGACCACGACGGTGTTTAAACCGACACAGACAGCCCTGTGGTATCCCCCCACGACGACGACGACGACGACGACGGCGGTAAATGTTTGATCGTTCCAGATCGGAGACTCTCTGTATCGCTTCACTTAGAACGTGACATTCACCTGAGGTTAGACAAACGCACTTTCCATTCTACACCTGTTTGGCCTTTGAATTGTTTCACGTAGTCAGACAGCTTAGGCTAGGCAAGCGTCCCAAAGCACTGGATGGGAGAAGTAAAAGAAGTAAAAAAAGATTGTGAGCACAGATCGACAGATAGCCCCGTCGACGGCATCGCTAAATCGCTCTGTCGCTATAAAAAAAATGCTATAACGTCTCAACGGGTCTTCAATAACCCGCCGCTGTATCTGTGACTCCAACGACAGGTCTGGGGGGAGACAGATATAAAGGTACCGGAAGGCAAGGGGGGAGCAGGAGACACGGGGGCCGGAGACAAGGAACGCGACAGTGATGGAGTGATGGAGGCAGGGAGAGGCAAAAATCAAGATGCTGATGAGTTGCGTGTGTGTGTGTGTGTGTGTCTGACACAGAGAGAGAGAGAGAGAGAGAGAGAGCAAGAGACAGAGAGAGAGAGAGAGAGCGAGAGACAGAGGGAGAGAGAGAGAGAGAGAGAGAGCTGCTAGGGCTGCATCTCACTTCTCCCTTCATGTACTCACGATAGACTGAAGTACCTTCATGTTAACAATACAGGAAATAAAGTCCCTTATACAATATCGCGCGGCTTTAGTGCCATAGACTGCTATAGACGCTAAGATTGTTTATCGTCTGGAGACCTTCGGCCTTTTGTCCGTCGACTTCAGACATACAGTACAACGCCAACGCCAACGCCGTGCTAGAGAACGTGTCTGGCGTTCAGCCCTCGCACACTTGATCTACAGCATTTAACGAGAACATAACGAGGCTGTCGACATTTATCAGCGTCCGTTTCGCAGAACCTCCGTATCATGAACTCGGGACGGATCAGCGAGAAAGCAAAAAGACGAGACTTGACTGTAGGATTCTACATGTTCCTCAAAATAATAATAATTACAATAATTAAAATAAAAGACGAAAGGCTATTGCGTGTGGCAGGGTATGTCTAAACCACCGGAGTTGATTACAAAAAAATCGGCCGCCCACAGCCCCCCCGACCCGCCGTTGGGCTGTGAGCGAGCGGTGCTCATAAGGCCGCGTGTTGATAATTGCCATTGCCATGGCAACGCAGCAGCGCTCTCACAAAGGAACCATTGAAAAACGAACCGGGTCGGCGCCACATTGATGCGCGAGCATTGTTTGTTTTTTTCTTTCATCCCCCAGTTCGCGGCAGACTACATCCCAGCCTTTTTTATTGAAAAAGTGGCAGCGAACGAGACCTATTTATCATATAAGTGCTTGTGTAATCAATACGGACTTGTTTCCCCCTCTCTATTTTACTTTTGTCTTTCAACAACAACACGGACAATAGACGGCTGCGTACAATGGGACACGAGTAAATAAAGGTCTATGATGGGTCTCGAGGGGGGAGGATTCTCTTCGGCCCGTTTGAACGCCGGGCTCCACGTCCCCGTCGCACTCGACAGCACTTTTTAAGTTCACGTTCTCATTTTCATGAAGTTTAGCAATAAAGTCTGCACCCATTCTGATCCCCAGTGTGAGAACCTTGTTCTATGTTCATAGGTTCCTTCAGTGGAATGTAGATGTCTCTATACAAGATGTTATCCATCTATTAATATCCTGACAGAGAGATTTTGCTATGAGCTATGATGTGGATGATTCAAGACACTGGTACTGGCCTACAAGGCTGTCAGCGGAACTGCCCCTACCTACCTCCAAACATTAGTCAGACCCCACGGCCCAGCCAGAGCACTCCGCTCAACAACTTCGGCTAGACGACTGGTACCACCTTCACTAAGAGACTGGTACCACCATCACTAAGAGACTGGTACCACCATCACTAAGAGACTGGTACCACCATCACTAAGAGGCTGGTACCACCATCACTAAGAGGCTGGTACCACCATCACTAAGAGACTGGTACCACCTTCACTAAGAGACTGGTACCACCATCACTAAGAGGCTGGTACCACCATCACTAAGAGACTGGTACCACCATCACTAAGAGACTGGTACCACCATCACTAAGAGACTGGTACCACCATCACTAAGAGGCTGGTACCACCATCACTAAGAGACTGGTACCACCATCACTAAGAGCTGGTACCACCATCACTAAGAGGCTGGTACCACCATCACTAAGAGACTGGTACCACCTTCACTAAGAGACTGGTACCTCCATCACTAAGAGGCTGGTACCTCCATCACTAAGAGGCTGGTACCTCCATCACTAAGAGGCTGGTACCACCATCACTAAGAGACTGGTACCACCATCACTAAGAGGCTGGTACCTCCATCACTAAGAGGCTGGTACCACCATCACTAAGAGACTGGTACCGCCATCACTAAGAGGCTGGTACCTCCATCACTAAGAGGCTGGTACCTCCATCACTAAGAGGCTGGTACCTCCATCACTAAGAGGTGGGTACCTCCATCACTAAGAGACTGGTACCACCATCACTAAGAACACGCAAACATTGCTCTGCCAAGTCCCACCTCACTCCTCCTCCTCCTCCTCTCTCTCCTCACTCCTCTCTCTCTCTCTCTCTCCTCACCCTCCTCTCCTCCTCCTCCCTCTCTCTCCTCTCCCTCTCCTCTCTCTCACCCCTCTCCTCCTCTCTCCTCTCCCCTCTCTACCTCCTCTCTCCTCCTCCCTCTCCACCCTCTCCTCCTCTCTCCCTCTCCTCTTCCTCCTCCCTCCTCTCTCTCACCCTCCTCTCCTCCCTTCCTCTCCTCTCCTCACCTCCTCCCCTCCTCTCTCTCACCCTCTCTCTCTCTCCCTCCTCTCCTCTCTCCTCTCTCTCTCCTCCTCTCTCTCCCTCTCCCCTCTCTCCTCTTCCCTCTCTCCTCCTCCTCTCTCCTCTCCCCTCTCTCCTCTCACTCCTCTCTCCTCTCTCTCTCTCTCTCTCCTCTCCTCTCTCCTCTCCTCCTCTCTCCTCTCTCTCCTCCTCTCCTCCTCTCTCTCTCTCCTCTCCCCTCTCTCCCTCACCCACTCTCTCCCTCCTCTCTCCTCTCTCCCTCTCCTCCCCTCTCTCCTCTCTCTCCTCTCTCCCTCCCTCTCTCTCTCCTCTCTCTTCCTCTCTTCTCTCTCTCCCTCCTGCCTTGATGATCGGGAGGCGGTCCCCTGCCTCCCCCCCTTGCTACAGCGTGCCCATACAGCGGGCTCATGATTGAACCAAAGCTCAGAGCGCCTTGTCAGAGACCTGATTCAATACTGCAACGACACACATCACACACACACACACACACACACACACACACGCACACACAGAACTGAGAAATATGTGTGCACGTGTCATCCGTAAGGTGCACACACTCCCATCTCTCTCTCTCTCTCTCTCTCTCTCGCTCATTCCACCACTGCGGTGCCAGAACAGAGAAGAGTTTTGGACTTGGCAGAGCAATGTTTGCTGTTCTTAGTGATGGTGGTACCAGTCTCTTAGTGATGGTACCTCTTAGTGAGGTTCGGTACCAGTCTCTTAGTGATGGTGGTACCCGCCTCTTAGTGATGGAGGTACCAGCCTCTTAGTGATGGCGGTACCAGTCTCTTAGTGATGGTGGTACCAGCCTCTTAGTGATGGTGGTACCAGTCTCTTAGTGATGGTGGTACCAGTCTCTTAGTGATGGTGGTACCAGTCTCTTAGTGATGGTGGTACCAGTCTCTTAGTGATGGAGGTACCAGTCTCTTAGTGAAGGTGGTACCAGTCTCTTAGTGAAGGTGGTACCAGTCTCTTAGTGATGGTGGTACCAGTCTCTTAGTGAAGGTGGTACCAGTCTCTTAGTGAAGGTGGTACCAGTCTCTTAGTGATGGTGGTACCAGTCTCTTAGTGATGGTGGTACCAGTCTCTTAGTGATGGTGGTACCAGTCTCTTAGTGATGGTGGTACCAGTCTCTTAGTGAAGGTGGTACCAGTCTCTTAGTGAAGGTGGTACCAGTCTCTTAGTGAAGGTGGTACCAGTCTCTTAGTGATGGTGGTACCAGTCTCTTAGTGATGGTGGTACCAGTCTCTTAGTGATGGTGGTACCAGTCTCTTAGTGATGGTGGTACCAGTCTCTTAGTGATGGAGGTACCAGTCATCTAGCCAAAGTTGTTGAGCGTAGTGCTCGGGCTGGGCCGTAGGGTCTGACTAACGTTTGGAGGTAGGTAGGGGCACTTCCGTTGACAGCCTTGTAGGCCAGTACCAGTGTCTTGAATCATCCACATAGCTCATAGCAAAATCTCTCTGTCAGGATATTAATAGATGGATAACATCTTGTATAGAGACATCTACATTCCACTGAAGGAACCTATGAACATAGAACAAGGTTCTCACACTGGGGATCAGAATGGGTGCAGACTTTATTGCTAAACTTCATGAAAATGAGAACGTGAACTTAAAAAGTGCTGTCGAGTGCGACGGGGACGTGGAGCCCGGCGTTCAAACGGGCCGAAGAGAATCCTCCCCCCTCGAGACCCATCATAGACCTTTATTTACTCGTGTCCCATTGTACGCAGCCGTCTATTGTCCGTGTTGTTGTTGAAAGACAAAAGTAAAATAGAGAGGGGGAAACAAGTCCGTATTGATTACACAAGCACTTATATGATAAATAGGTCTCGTTCGCTGCCACTTTTTCAATAAAAAAGGCTGGGATGTAGTCTGCCGCGAACTGGGGGATGAAAGAAAAAAACAAACAATGCTCGCGCATCAATGTGGCGCCGACCCGTTCGTTTTTCAATGGTTCCTTTGTGAGAGCGCTGCTGCGTTGCCATGGCAATGGCAATTATCAACACGCGGCCTTATGAGCACCGCTCGCTCACAGCCGATCGGCGGGTCGGGGGGGCTGTGGGCGCGGCCGATTTTTTTGTAATCAACTCTGGTGGTTTAGACATACCCTGCCACACGCAATAGCCTTTCGTCTTTTATTTTAATTATTGTAATTATTATTATTTTGAGGAACATGTAGAATCCTACAGTCAAGTCTCGTCTTTTTGCTTTCTCGCTGATCCGTCCCGAGTTCATGATACGGAGGTTCTGCGAAATGGACGCTGATAAATGTCGACAGCCTCGTTATGTTCTCGTTAAATGCTGTAGATCAAGTGTGCGAGGGCTGAACGCCAGACACGTTCTCTAACACGGCGTTGGCGTTGGCGTTGTACTGTATGTCTGAAGTCGACGGACAAAAGGCCGAAGGTCTCCAGACGATAAACAATCTTAGCGTCTATAGCAGTCTATGGCACTAAAGCCGCGCGATATTGTATAAGGGACTTTATTTCCTGTATTGTTAACATGAAGGTACTTCAGTCTATCGTGAGTACATGAGAGTACTGCTGTAGCGTCTCTCTCTCTCTCTCTCTCTCTCTCTCTCTCTCTCTCTCTCTCTCTCTCTCTCTCTCTCTCAGACCGTTCCCACAACATCATCCAGGTGTCATCTTAGACACTCCCTGCCTCCATCACTCCATCACTGTCGCGTTCCTTGTCTCCGGCCCCCGTGTCTCCTGCTCCCCCCTTGCCTTCCGGTACCTTTATATCTGTCTCCCCCCAGACCTGTCGTTGGAGTCACAGATACAGCGGCGGGTTATTGAAGACCCGTTGAGACGTTATAGCATTTTTTTTATAGCGACAGAGCGATTTAGCGATGCCGTCGACGGGGCTATCTGTCGATCTGTGCTCACAATCTTTTTTTACTTCTTTTACTTCTCCCATCCAGTGCTTTGGGACGCTTGCCTAGCCTAAGCTGTCTGACTACGTGAAACAATTCAAAGGCCAAACAGGTGTAGAATGGAAAGTGCGTTTGTCTAACCTCAGGTGAATGTCACGTTCTAAGTGAAGCGATACAGAGAGTCTCCGATCTGGAACGATCAAACATTTACCGCCGTCGTCGTCGTCGTCGTCGTCGTGGGGGGATACCACAGGGCTGTCTGTGTCGGTTTAAACACCGTCGTGGTCCGGGTGATTAAACCATCGTACCCAACTCCGCTGGCTCCACTATAAACCTCTCTTACTCATATCATTTGTGGAGGTTATTGCTGTGGCAGTTCACCCTCACCCTGCCAACACACACCACCACCTAAGTGGCTGTTGTGGGCTCCACCGCTGACCAGGACGCAGGTAGATTTAACTCCAGTTCATGGGAGCGCTGGCCGTTGGGAATGCTCACTCTGAGCTCTCCTGCCTGTGTGTGTGTGTGTGTGTGTGTGTGTGTGTGTGTGTGTGTGTGTGAGTGAGTGTGTTGTGCTTGCGTGCACGTATGTGTGTGTGTGTTGTGTGCCTAATCCACTATCCACGATGGCAGTCCTCCAGCAATCCGTCCCCCCCCGCTCCACGGGCCCAATCAGCTCGAGGGGGGCTGGACTCGGGTCAGGTGACGGGGACTCGGGTCAGGTGACTGGACGAGGGTCAGGTGACAGGGACACTGGTCAGGTGACTGTACGTGGGTCGGGTGACTGGACTCAGGTCAGGTGAGGCTGCTTAAACCAGCCACCAACCACACACACACACACTCCACACACTTTGTTTTTGCGATTCTGCGACACAACAACACCGAATAGCAAGAGAAAAATCCATCATTTGGAATAAGTGCGCATGGTGTTTGTGAATGTTTGTGTCCAAATAAAACTGGGAATCGGCCAAACCGTCGGCACCGTCCTCGCATCTTCCTCGTCTCATCGCGTGAAATGCTCGAGTTTAACAGATGTTAGCTGATCAAATACGATGTTTCACCGAATGTTTGAGTGAAGATATGGAAACATACGGAGGATCAGAAAGACTTTGCAGAGCCGGGCTCTGTTTTGGCTCTTTGTTGGTTGTAATATTTAACTCGCTCAGGTGACAGCGACGTGGCGAGGTCAACCAGAATGAAGAACAACAAAACAACATGACAACAAGCAGCACACACACACACACACACACACACACACACAAACACACACACAAACACACACCAAACACACACACACAAACACAAACACACACACACACAAACACACACACAAACACACACACACACACACACACACACTATACACGCACAAAACACACACACAACACACACAAACACCACACAACACACACAGAAACACACACCACAACACACACCAACACACACAAACACACACAACACACACAAACACACACCACAGGCAGCGTACCATGCGGCCGTCGGTCGGTGAGCGCCTACAGGAAATAGACTCCCTGATCCCCACGCCGCTACACTCCTCTCCCCCACCCCCCCCCCCACCCACCCCCAGCGACCCAATTATCTATCCAAATACCTGCTAATCCACCCATCACTCAATCTGTCAGTCCAACCGGGCCTTTCACTATCCATCTATTCACCCCTCAAGGCATCCATCTGCATCCCATTCATCCATCTCTTCATTCATCCATCCCTTCATCCATCCAGCCTTTCAAGTTAACTTCCAGGCGTCCACGTCTTGGCCGAGGAGGCACCCCGCTGACCTCCGCCCGGGGTTAGTGAGAGAGAGAGAGAGAGAGAGCGGCGTGCCGGGGAATACAGATGAGAGTCGTTCATTTCCCTCGTCAAAGGCGGCAAACACCGACGGCGCGGGCAGAGCAGACAGAGCAGGCAGAGCAGACACCAGACACCAGACACCTGTGGTGTGTGTGTGTGTGTGTGTGTGTGTGTGTGTGTGTGTGTGATGAACCTGTGTGTGTGTGTGATGAACGTGTGTGTGTGTGTGTGTGTGTGTGTGTGTGTGTGTGTGTGTGTGTGTGTGTGTGTGTGTGTGTGTGTGTGTGTGTGTGTGTGTGTGTGTGTGTGTGTGTGCGTGCGTGATATGTATGTGTGTATGTGTGTCGCGTGTGTGTGTGTGTGCGTGTGTGTGTGCGCGCGTGTGTGTTTGCGTGGCCCAGACAGCACTTCCCCACCGACAGTCTCCACGAATCAATGATTGTTTTGTTGTTCTTCATTCTGGTTGACCTCGCCACGTCGCTGTCACCTGAGCGAGTTAAATATTACAACCAACAAAGAGCCAAAACAGAGCCCGGCTCTGCAAAGTCTTTCTGATCCTCCGTATGTTTCCGTATCTTTCTCGCCCGGCTTCACTCAAACATTCGGTGAAACATCGTATTTGATCAGCTAACATCTGTTAAACTCGAGCATTTCACGCGATGAGACGAGGAAGATGCGAGGACGGTGCCGACGGTTTGGCCGATTCCCAGTTTTATTTGGACACAAACATTCACAAACACCATGCGCACTTATTCCAAATGATGGATTTTTCTCTTGCTATTCGGTGTTGTTGTGTCGCAGAATCGCAAAAACAAAGTGTGTGGAGTGTGTGTGTGTGTGGTTGGTGGCTGGTTTAAGCAGCCTCACCTGACCTGAGTCCAGTCACCCGACCCACGTACAGTCACCTGACCAGTGTCCCTGTCACCTGACCCTCGTCCAGTCACCTGACCCGAGTCCCCGTCACCTGACCCGAGTCCAGCCCCCCTCGAGCTGATTGGGCCCGTGGGGGGGGGGGGGGGCTGGGTGAGACTGCACACCATTGTGCATCCAGATATTGGTACACAAACCCACACACACACACACACACACACACACACACACACACACACACACACACACACACACACAGGGAGAGAGAGCTCAGACGTGCCAGCATTTACCTCCTGCCAACGGCCAGCGCTCCCATGAACTGGAGTTAAATCTACCTGCGTCCTGGTCAGCGGTGGAGCCCACAACAGCCACTTAGGTGGTGGTGTGTGTTGGCAGGGTGAGGGTGAACTGCCACAGCAATAACCTCCACAAATGATATGAGTAAGAGAGGTTTAATCACCCGGACCACGACGGTGTTTAAACCGACACAGACAGCCCTGTGGTATCCCCCCACGACGACGACGACGACGACGACGGCGGTAAATGTTTGATCGTTCCAGATCGGAGACTCTCTGTATCGCTTCACTTAGAACGTGACATTCACCTGAGGTTAGACAAACGCACTTTCCATTCTACACCTGTTTGGCCTTTGAATTGTTTCACGTAGTCAGACAGCTTAGGCTAGGCAAGCGTCCCAAAGCACTGGATGGGAGAAGTAAAAGAAGTAAAAAAAGATTGTGAGCACAGATCGACAGATAGCCCCGTCGACGGCATCGCTAAATCGCTCTGTCGCTATAAAAAAAATGCTATAACGTCTCAACGGGTCTTCAATAACCCGCCGCTGTATCTGTGACTCCAACGACAGGTCTGGGGGGAGACAGATATAAAGGTACCGGAAGGCAAGGGGGGAGCAGGAGACACGGGGGCCGGAGACAAGGAACGCGACAGTGATGGAGTGATGGAGGCAGGGAGAGGCAAAAATCAAGATGCTGATGAGTTGCGTGTGTGTGTGTGTGTGTGTCTGACACAGAGAGAGAGAGAGAGAGAGAGAGCAACAGAGAGAGAGAGAGAGAGCGAGAGACAGAGGGAGAGAGAGAGAGAGAGAGAGAGCTGCTAGGGCTGCATCTCACTTCTCCCTTCATGTACTCACGATAGACTGAAGTACCTTCATGTTAACAATACAGGAAATAAAGTCCCTTATACAATATCGCGCGGCTTTAGTGCCATAGACTGCTATAGACGCTAAGATTGTTTATCGTCTGGAGACCTTCGGCCTTTTGTCCGTCGACTTCAGACATACAGTACAACGCCAACGCCAACGCCGTGCTAGAGAACGTGTCTGGCGTTCAGCCCTCGCACACTTGATCTACAGCATTTAACGAGAACATAACGAGGCTGTCGACATTTATCAGCGTCCGTTTCGCAGAACCTCCGTATCATGAACTCGGGACGGATCAGCGAGAAAGCAAAAAGACGAGACTTGACTGTAGGATTCTACATGTTCCTCAAAATAATAATAATTACAATAATTAAAATAAAAGACGAAAGGCTATTGCGTGTGGCAGGGTATGTCTAAACCACCGGAGTTGATTACAAAAAAATCGGCCGCCCACAGCCCCCCCGACCCGCCGTTGGGCTGTGAGCGAGCGGTGCTCATAAGGCCGCGTGTTGATAATTGCCATTGCCATGGCAACGCAGCAGCGCTCTCACAAAGGAACCATTGAAAAACGAACCGGGTCGGCGCCACATTGATGCGCGAGCATTGTTTGTGTTTTTTCTTTCATCCCCCAGTTCGCGGCAGACTACATCCCAGCCTTTTTTATTGAAAAAGTGGCAGCGAACGAGACCTATTTATCATATAAGTGCTTGTGTAATCAATACGGACTTGTTTCCCCCTCTCTATTTTACTTTTGTCTTTCAACAACAACACGGACAATAGACGGCTGCGTACAATGGGACACGAGTAAATAAAGGTCTATGATGGGTCTCGAGGGGGGAGGATTCTCTTCGGCCCGTTTGAACGCCGGGCTCCACGTCCCCGTCGCACTCGACAGCACTTTTTAAGTTCACGTTCTCATTTTCATGAAGTTTAGCAATAAAGTCTGCACCCATTCTGATCCCCAGTGTGAGAACCTTGTTCTATGTTCATAGGTTCCTTCAGTGGAATGTAGATGTCTCTATACAAGATGTTATCCATCTATTAATATCCTGACAGAGAGCTTCTGCTATGAGCTATGTGGATGATTCAAGACACTGGTACTGGCCTACAAGGCTGTCAACGGAAGTGCCCCTGACCTACCTCCAAACATTAGTCAGACCCCACCCCAGCCCGAGCACTCCGCTCACAACTTCACAGAGACTGGTACCACCTTCACTAAGAGACTGAGTACCACCTTCACTAAGAGACTGGTACCACCTTCACTAAGAGACTGGTACCACCATCACTAAGAGACTGGTACCACCATCACTAAGAGGCTGGTACCACCATCACTAAGAGGCTGGTACCACCATCACTAAGAGGCTGGTACCACCATCACTAAGAGACTGGTACCACCATCACTAAGAGACTGGTACCACCATCACTAAGAGACTGGTACCACCATCACTAAGAGACTGCATCACTAAGAGGCGGGTACCTCCATCACTAAGAGGTGGGTACCTCCATCACTAAGAGACTGGTACCACCATCACTAAGAACACGCAAACATTGCTCTGCCAAGTCCAAAACTCTTCTCTGTTCTGGCACCGCAGTGGTGGAATGAGCAGAGAGAGAGAGAGAGAGAGAGAGAGAGAGAGAGAGAGAGAGAGAGAGAGGGAGTGTGTGCACCTTACGGATGACACGTGCACACATATTTCTCAGTCTGTGTGTGCGTGTGTGTGTGTGTGTGTGTGTGTGTGTGTGTGTGTGTGTGTGTGTGACAGTATTGATCAGGGTCTCTGGACAAGGCGCCTCTGGGCTTTGGTCAATACATGAGCCAGCATGTATGGGCAACAGCATGTAAGCACACCTGGGGGGGGGGCGGGGACACGCCTCTCGATCAATAAAGCGTTGAACAGTGTACCCCCGGGGCCACGCCCCCCCGACTGCTCCATGAATAACAAGGAAAGCTAAATATTGGAATTCTTAATCAAAAATAGAGGGGAGAGTGGAGGGGAGAGTGAGGAGAGAGGAGAGAGGAGGGATAGGGAGAGGAGAGAGAGGAGGAGAGGAGGAGAGGAGAGGAGGAGAGAGGAGAGGAGAGAGGAGAGAGAGGAAGAGTGAGGAGAGAGAGGGGAGAGAGAGAGAGGAGGAGGAGAGAGGAGAGGAGAGAGAGAGAGAGGAGGAGAGAGAGTGAGGAGAGAGGAGAGGAGAGAGAGAGAGAGAGGAGAGGAGTGAGGAGAGAGGGAGAGGAGAGAGGAGAGAGAGAGGAGAGAGGAGAGAGAAGAGAGGGAGGAGAGAGGAGAGAGGAGAAGAGAGAGAGAGGGAGAGGAGAGGAGAGAGGAGGAGGAGAGAGGAGGGGAGAGGAGAGAGAGAGAGGAGTGAGGAAGAGGAGAGAGAGGGAGGAGGAGACAGAGGGAGGGAGGGACGGAGACACAGAGGACAGAAACCGGTTCTTAAGTTGAACCAGCTCCGAACTGGCACTAGCACCAGCCCAGAACCAGCTCTCGGTTCACTTTGGTGGAAAGGCCCCCTCACTGACCTACTGGAGCCTTACTGCTCCTACATGACCCTAACCCTACTGGAGCCTTACTGCTCCTACATGACCCTAACCCTACTGGAGCCTTACTGCTCCTACATGACCCTAACCCTACTGGAGCCTTACTGCTCCTACATGACCCTAACCCTACTGGAGCCTTACTGCTCCTACATGACCCTAACCCTACTGGAGCCTTACTGCTCCTACATGACCCTAACCCTACTGGAGCCTTACTGCTCCTACATGACCCTAACTCTACATGACCCTAACCCTACTGGAGCCTTACTGCTCCTACATGACCCTAACCCTACTGGAGCCTTACTGCTCCTACATGACCCTAACCCTACTGGAGCCTTACTGCTCCTACATGACCCTAACCCTACTGGAGCCTTACTGCTCCTACATGACCCTAACCCTACTGGAGCCTTACTGCTCCTACATGACCCTAACCCTAACCCTACTGGAACCCTTCAGTCATGCCCAACAAACAGACCACAATAGGACAGAAATAGAGGATGAGGAGAGAGAAGGAGAGAAGTGGAGGGAGAGAGAGAGGATGAGAGGATGAGAGGAGACTGGATGAGAGGATGAGAGGATGAGAGGATGAGAGGAGACTGGATGAGAGGATGAGAGAGAGGAGAAGGATGAGAGGATGAGATGAGGGATGAGAGAGAGGATGAGAGGATGAGAGGATGAGAGGAGATGGAGAGAGGAGTGAGAGGAGAGAGAGAGGGTGAGAGTGAGGAGTGAGGAGAGAGGAGAGAGGAGAGAGGAGAGAGGAGAGAGGAGAGAGGAGTGAGGAGTGAGGAGAGAGGAGAGAGGAGAGAGGAGAGAGGAGAGAGGAGAGAGGAGTGAGGAGAGAGGAGAGAGGAGAGAGGAGAGACTAAGGCAATAAAGCTGTTCTGATTTCATCATCATCATCACCATCATCATCTTCATCGTCGCCGTGGAGGCGGAGTCAGGCCGAGGTGACGGACAGCTGCCGTGTCTGTGTCTGTGCAGTCTGAGCGGAGCAGATGGGACATGACGGCAGACAGCCAGACATACGCAGTCAGACAGACAGACAGACAGACAGTCAGTCAGTCAGTGAGCTGTCAATCACGCTTGACCCCCGCGCCGCTGGTAATGACCTCATCAACGCCGCCGGGCCGAGGTGGACTCTGACGCCGCCGGTTGCAGACACAAACAAAACATGGCCGACTCCGGGGGCCGAGCACGGCCTCCCGTGACCTTTGACCCGCAGACTGAAATGAGCGCCTGAGGAACATGACTGGAGAGCAAAGCGTTGTCGTGGAAACGCCGTCACTGCGGTCGCTATTGCGTTGTTGTGTTCTTCATTATTACTAAATGTAGCCTGCTCTTATGTGTCTGTATTTCTTTGCACGTTGTTTCACGCTGTTTTAACCACATTATTTATTTTCATCACAAGTGCACATTCAGCACTTTATAAGGTGCTCATGGCTGCTGTTGTAACTATTTTATTTCCTCTCGGGGGTGAATTAGTATCCAGAGACGCAGAGTCGCTCACCAGCTTCCGCAAGAGACTCAAGAGTTCACCGGAGTTCACCTGACCTCTGCATAACCACACCCACCCGCCTTCTAACCCTCTTATTAACTTCTGTGTTTGTACATCTTGTCATTATTAACAGTAATTAGCATCGCTTACGATATCGTTTGTGCTTTGATGTTGGTACTGCGCTCAGAATGGCACTTCTGTTCTCATCCCCGCTATTACGCAGGCAACCTGGCAATTATGAATCTCGTTCTATTAGCCTCGTCACTATGAATGCCTGAAACCTGCTCTATTCAAATCTGTATGTACCACAGCCATATACTGCTGTCTCTCTTTCAACAAATGTGTCTCTTTGTAGGTCGCTTTGGATAAAAGTGTCTGCCGAATGCCCCTAAATGTAAATGTAAATGTAAATGTAAATGTAAACGTGACGTATCCATCTCTTTATCATCTGCAATGTGCTCGGACGCTACATGTACACACCGATCTGCTGGCGTGTACACGCAGGGCCGTGTGAGATTATACTGCAAGACGTGACGTGCGTTTGTGAATTTCTCAGAGCCTTTTGGTGTTCAACTCGTGCACACACACACACACACACACACCGTTACAAACACCGGCAGCGCAGGTGACGTGCGGTACGAGATCAAGCAAACAAATAAATGTTAATGTCAGATATTTCACCTCCCACACCCAGTCTGTCGGGCTCCACTGGCCCGGAACAGGGGATTTATTCACAGAGATGAATAACGCAGAGACAAAGACATAAATAATGGAAAGAGAGAGAGAGAGAGAGAGAGAGAGAGAGAGAGACAAAGAGAGACAAAGAGAGACAGAGCTTCGGTTACCACTGGCATCAACTCTTTGATACACTGACTGAATTGATCCAAGTAGCAGCCGCACACATGCACACACACACGCACACTCACATGCATACTCAGACACACACACACACACACACAAACATGCACACACACACACACACACACACACACACACACACACACACACACACACACACACACACACACACACACAGCACACACACACACACACACACACGCACACACACACACACACACACACACACACACACACACACACACACACACACACACACACACACACACACACACACAACACACACACACACACACACACACACACACACACACACACACACAACACGCCACACTAATGTGTTACCCTGCGGCCTGCACACTTTGTTGACCCATCTGGGCGAAGGCTGAACAAACGTTAGCTTAGCATTAACTTAGCATGTGCCCTCCTCCTCCTCCTATCCTATAGCGTGCGACGCTCACTGCTGGGTGTGTGGGACACAGCTGTTAGCATGCACGCATCTGTTGGACCGTCCATCGCTACGACGACGAGCCCTGCCTTCTATTGTTCTCCCAGAGCATTCAAGAGGAGACGTTTTTTTAGGATTTGTCTCTCCACCGTCGCAGGTTCCGGGGGTTAATTGAGTTTTTTAAAATGGGCTGGCTGCGGCGCCTTCAATCTAATTTGAACGGCGCTTTTTCAATTTGGGCTGGGAGATCGGTGTGTGTGTGTGTGTGTGTGTGTGTGTGTGTGTGTGTGTGTGTGTGTGTGTGTGTGTGTCTCTCCTCTCTTCCTCTTAAGTGGCCTTCCGAAAGTTTGTCCAAACACCAAGACACTCCATTTTGCGCCTCTTTAAACCTGCCCTCCATTTTTGTGGCACCGAACGATGCAACAACACACACAAACCCCCCCCCCGCTGACACACACACAACACACACCACACACACGCACAGCCACACAGTTGACACACACACAGCATGCACACACCACATGGCACCAACGCACACGCCAACCTCAATCCCGGGAAAGTAATGAGAAATGAGAAAGTCTAAACCAACCGGAGGCTCTCTCACCGCGCGAGAGAGGAGAAGAAAGAGAGACAACAAAGGAACGTGAAAAAGGGAACCGCACACCCGCCACTGGAACCCTTGGAAAAAATAAAGAAATAAGAAACAAACAAACAAACAAACAACAAATAAATTAAAGAAAGAAATAAGCTACCGAGCTACCGAGCATTTGACTTTGTACTGTTGATTTTCGCTTAGGTTCCCCTTTTTTTTGGTCGCTTAAATTTGGGCGGTTGGAGACTTGGGAGGAGATGAGAGGACCTGCTTCTCAGACGACCCACCAAGTAAACACTAGAGCTTGGACTCCTGTTCCCCGGGAGGCTTCACACTCCGCTCTCTCGCTCTCTCTCTCTCTCTCTCTCATCCTCCTGTTTAAATCCAGACGTCACCCGTTGGGGCCACGAGATCTGTCTTTCGTTTCAAAGTGTGTGTCTCTTTGTGCTTCTGCATGTGTGTGTGGGAGTGTGGGAGTGTGTGTGTGTGTGTGTGTGTGGTGTGTGTGTGTGTGTGTGTGTGTCTGTGTGTGTGTGTGTGTGTGTGTGTGTGTGTGTGTGTGCGCGCGCAAGCGTACTTCTTTGACCTTAAAACGCGTCGCGTCGTAAAAGTCTCAAGAAGATCGGCGCCAACTCCCCGAACCCCCTTTTGATACAGGATTACATCATCGAGGAGATACAATATGATGTTCCTCTCTCCTCTCTCTCCCTCTCTCCTCTTCCCCTCTCTCTCCTCTCTCCTCTCTCCCCTCTCCTCTCTCTCCTCTCCTATCTCTCCTCTCCTATCTCTCCTCTCTCTCCTCTCCTCTCTCCTCTCTCTCCTCTCCTCTCTCTCCTCTCCTCTCCCCTCTCCTCTCTCCCCTCTCCTCTCTCCCCCTCTCCTCTCTCTCTCTCTCTCCTCTCTCTCCTCTCCTCTCTCCCCTCCTCTCTCCTCTCTCCTCTCTCCTCTCTCCTCTCTCCTCTCTCTCCCCTCTCCTCTCCTCTCTCCTCCAGTCTGTTCCTGTCCATCATCCCCATCATGTTACCACCGCTACTCTCTCCTCTTCCGTTACTTTTTCAACTCGAGTCTCTCCCACTAATCCCCCCACAGTCTCTCTCTCTCCTCTCTCTCACTCACTTCCCCATCATTCGAAAAGGCATGGCTCCTCCATCCCCTCGTCTCCATGACAACGCAGCGGTGGAATTAAACATGCGGCTCCGTGCTGAAATGGAAATGTCCCCGTCAGCTCGCCGTAGTCCCCGGGGGTGCCGGGGTCCTACCCTCAGCCGTCCCGGACGCACAGCTCGGGAGAAACTGTTGCGTTGCCGCCATTTATAAAATTGCTCCTTAAAATGACCAAAGTACGCTTTTCATTTTCCACAGACGACGATGATGATGCCATGATGATGGCATGATTGATTTGATGATGCATTGATATTGCAGGGAAAATTCCCCCTGCCCGAAAAAACATCTGTTGTACTTTGCTATTAAAATGTAATTGTGTACACACACCGCTCGGTTCACAACTCAGTCAATAGCACCGTTTTGGGGCTTGTCGGTTTTAAAGTGTTTAAAAGTGTGTGGTGACAGTGGAAAAATAAAAAATTGCTCAATTCTGAACTATCAAGTCACACCACACACGCACGCACACGCACACACACACACACACAAACACACACACACACACACACACACACACCTCATATCCCATTTCACTCCTCGCGACTGCATCCCATTCACGTCGGCAAGGCACACTCGCTGTGTGTGTGTGTGTGTGTGCGTGTGGGGCGTGGTGCGTGTTATCGCGTAGCGTGGTCTGGTCAGTGTTCCAATTTAACTTCTTTCCCAGGGTGTCTCGAATTACAGCCCGGGTATGTGTGGGATCCCACCGGCGGAGTAGCCTTCCGCAAACCGTTCGCGGAAAAAAACATATATAGATATATTGTCAAAAGACAATTACAAAACATGGCACCGGGGCAACAAAAAAAACCTCAGAAACGAGGACAATCTTCACCGCTGACTGTAGACTTATCATTTCCATCTTTCAAACAAGCCCCGGGTGCCTGACAATCAAAATCGTTCGGCCCAGTGAGCATTTTAGGATCCCGCGGCGAGTGAATCATTTGACATGGTGTGTTTTGAAGCACCTCGCATTACAAACCAGTTTGCCCGTGTTCGTCGATTATAGTCAAATCGTCAAAATCGTCAAACGGCTGCTTCAGCGAAGTCCTTCAAGGTACAGACAGGCGGTATTTTGACAGCTTGTAGACATCATAAAGCCCACGAGACGTCTCTCTCCGACGACGACGATGCCACACGATAGGCTTTTTTTTTCCGACAACTCAGCGATGGAAATTGACGTCTAGACATTGTATGGGGGACGGATCAAACAACTGGAAAACAATGGTGTAGTTTGGCTGTCGTCTGTGGTGCAAATCTGTTTCACAGTTCCCCCGTGTCTCTGCTAGTCACCATCATCATCCATGACGTTGGGAGTTGTGGATGTATGGATCGTGTGGGCCGGTGACTTTCCACTCTGCTGTGTGGCCTACGTGACTCGTTAGCTGTTTGACCTTCGTGACTTTGTCAGCTTCACTCTTATCTGTTTGCCCGGGAGGCCTCTGAACATGTTGCGTCTTCTATCTGGACTGGGCGGTCCCGCGCAAAGGTCTCAACCGGAGACCTTGCATTCCCTGCTTCCTGGTCTGGGGCATGGAGACCCACATCTCTGTGTGTGGGTCACGTGAGGCCGTGATATCCGTGCTTCAAGTTAACTGTCTGTCTGTTACATATCCACGTGGGGCCTGGGGTCCTGGCGTCTCCGGATTGGCTGTCTGGGGAGTGGGGACGGAAGGGTCTCCATGGACGGCCTTGTTGTCCCTGCTCCCTGAATGGCTGTCTTAGAGGCGTTTCTATGTCTGCTTCCCTTGTTGAGTTGTTGTGTCTATATGTAAATGTTCCTTTTTTTCCCATGCAAACTGTATATAGGCTCTATGTATCTAAATAAACTTTGAATCATTCCTGGTGAGACTGCCTTGTGTCACATTGATTCCCAAGCTCGCTGCTTTGCTACAGACAATCCAGAACCAGAACCTGAACCTGAACTCCAGCCACAATAGATGACCGCTCGAAACTGCGCACAACAATCACCATCATCATCTTCATCAGGCCGAGTTTAATTGGTATTAAGGTGTGCTTTCGGACAAACATGGCTAAGTATCGAAAACGGACGGCGCTACGTCCAGTATTACGGGTGTAGATGGTACAGTTGTGTAAGAATCGATGGCGTAAAGCTCACTCTCCTTCCATATCCCTCCCTCCTCTCCTCTATCAGCAAAGGCCACTTAGCCGTTCGCGCTCTCCGCACGTCCGGGTAGAGATGGATCGAGGCCCGCGAAGAGCCGTGCATCTTCATCACCGCCTGCTGCCACCATCCCCCTCTCACCCATCCATGCCGACCGACGCAAGCCCTCGCACACGACCCGCCCATGTTGTGTCGTCACCTGTTCACACCTGTGTTCCTTCGCCAACTATTTCTGGATGGTCTACAGCCCACCGAGATCACCGCCGCCGCCGCCGCCGCCGCCGCCGCCGCCCCTATCCCCCCGCTCCCTCCTGCTAATCTCAGCCATTCATCATCACTCTCTCCACCCATTGGTCGATTATTCATCGGCCCCCAGGTGGGAGGTCGTGCTAAGGCCACGGTGGTGTGTGTGTGTGTGTGTGTGTGTGTGTGTGTTCCCCGGTTATTGCAGCACACACACACACACACACACACACACACACACACACACACACACACACACACACACACACACACACACACACACACACACACACACCCACACACACACACACACACACACACACACACTGTGGGAGAGGGGGGGGGGGGGGTGGGTTGCGACCTAGGAAGCCCCTCCCACAACCTGTTGGAAGGAGCGAGCAGGCAATTTGTCTGAGCTGTGTGACTAGCGCACCGCAGGTACTCCGCGACGGACAAATCCTTAACGAGCCCGTTAGCTAAGAGCACAATTATCGGACAGAAAAGGCCACAGACTTCCAGCTAATTGGGGGGTGTAGTAGTACAGTAAACCACACGGGCTTTGGCAGCACGGTGAATACACTGAGATATTTAATAGATCTTTTGTGTTAACTTATGTTGCTCCGCGAACACGGTCATTATTGGCGCGTGGGAGATCATTTATCTTTTCTTGTTCTTTATTCCCGTCACCGCCGAGTCTAAAAGGAATGGCCCAGTGGTTAAATGTATGAGCAGACGATAAATCAGGTTTATTATGACGCCGACCCACCTCAGACCGCTGAGATGGATTGCGTTTGCGAGGCGGGAAGGCAGACGAGGAGGTGGGGTGCTCCTGCAATTTATTACAAAAATGTCCGATCTTCCTCCACACCTATTACAGCCAAAATACTAGACAGGATTGTGTTTCACAACATAATTAACCAAAAAAAATTTGGAAAAACTTTAACGAGCTTTGATTTTGGCAAACGTCGACAGACAGAGACACAGACGGAATGAGTTCATATTTTTGTTCGGACTGACCATTTTACACAGTCAACTTAGTTTTTTTTGAAGACTCTCTCTCTCTCTCTCTCTCCTCCTCTTCTCTCTCTGCTCTCTCTCTCTCTCTCTCTCTCTCTCACACATCACACCACCACCACACTCACACACATCAACACACACACACCACACAACACAACACCACAAGTGGGTGTCTGAGGCATCTTTCACAAAACACATCATAAAACACTCCAGCCACGTTAAATGGATCACATTGATTGCGTGGAACCGAAGCCGACGTGGTGTTGCTCTTGGTTTCGTCGAGGACGCAGATCGCAGATAAGGGCCGGGACAGAAATTGCTTTCCCCCCCGCGCCCCTCCCCCCCGCGACCGCCACTGGCGTGAGAAGGTTTCCGCCACGACCCCGCCGCCATCGCCAGTCGCCGAGGCATCGATTCGCGCGTCGATGCGACAACAAAACTTTGACTGTCTCAAGAGAGAGGAATCACGGCAACGTAGTGACTCCTGCCACAATGCCACACAATGTGTTTTCTTTGGGGCTCCTCCAAAGGACACAGGCAGGTAGTGGTGTTTGTAAAAAAGTTTATTGATAAAAAAGTGATAAAATGACACGAGCAGAGGAACAAAGGAATGTGCTTTTGTGAAATTGTTGGGCAAAACATTGAACGTGGAACAGAGAGTAATAATATGGAAATTAAAAATTATTCAAAACTATTTCCAAAGAATATGCAGTATATACAGAAATAAAGACACACTATCACCAAAACACACACACACACACACACACACTCTCAGAAACGTTCAGAACCAAAAGGGCGTTTCTCTTTCGTCTCTCTCCGTTCTCGTCTGTCCAACCCTCCCGTAGAGGGATGTGATGAGATAGGACGAGATATATATCGGCGCTCATCATTCCGCCCAACGAGGCGCGGCGGCTCGTGCGGCGCGGCAAGTGTGTGATTCCATTCAATTGGATTACGTGGTTAATGACCCGGCGCCATGTTCATTCCGCGCACGTAACCGCCGCACGTCCGCAGCGGTCGAGCTCGTAACGCAGCCGCCGATGATCGGTTGAAGTCGGACTCATCGTCGGAAAAAAACTGCAGCGTTACCTTGTATCCTCGTGGAAGTATTATGATTGAAGATTAAATGCGTGACAGCGTGAGGCGAGGTAATTTGAATTTTATGACATTGGACTCAACTTCATTCCAATCTCAGGATCAATAAAGCTGCCAGTCAAACAGATTGGCGGGGGAAACATGTCCAGTTCAATTGTTTTATTCAATATTAAGCTGCTGCTCACCGCTGCAAAAGCTATCTGGCGGGACAGCCACGCCAATGCTCACATCATAATAATACCCATAAATCAGGTGTGGAGGAGCGTGTGTGTATGTTCTCGTGCGTGGTGGTGTGTGTGTGTTGCGCGCGTGTGTGTGACACTTCTGTTTAATGTTCAATTTTATGCACCAATTTCACAAAACCACATGTCCTCCACCACCACCACCAACAACAACACCACCATCACCACCTCCACCGCCACCACCACCACGCGACTGTGGAGAAATGTAGTTAGGAGCTAGTAACAGCTACTACCCGTAGCGATGCTCGTGCCCAACGCTGACTAGGACTCGTGACAGGAGACATGGCTACAGGGGGAGGAGGAGGAGGACGACGACGAGCGTAGCGTTAGCGGTTAGCCGTGTTTGTGACAGGAACAATGTACGCTCTGCAGGAGCTACACGCCGCAGACAAAGACAGGCCTTGTTCTCCCCCCGCAGCGGACGGGGGCTTCGGATTTTCCTACGGCACGTCGCACACCGAACACTTAGCGCCTTTTGTCAAATCAACCATGAGAAAAACGACAACAGCAAGCCAACAACAAGCCGACAACAACAAGAGGCCCTCCGGCGCTTTCTCAGGTCGCCGGGGATTTTCGACTTGCAGAAGGAGATGCAACCCTTCAGCCCTGTCCTTCACTGAATCACTTTAGACCAGCGGTGCCTTCTCATTTGCTCACATGCTATTTTTAAAGGATGACCCGCTTGCTTCGGGGGGGGGGTACCGGGCCGGGCCGAGCCGGTGTGTGTTTTCCTGGATTCTGGCACCACGCTGGGTCACCCCGTCCTGCTCCGGGGAGCATGATGAGGACGGCACTGGCCCAGCTCGGGGCCGGGCCGTGCGTCCAGCAGGGGGAACAGGCGGGCTGGGAAGGCGAAGGCAGGAGGAGGATCCACGTTTAAAAAGTGAGGTGAAGGGATCAATCGGAAAACTAACAGAGGGTGCCCACGGGCCCTCTGTTAGCCTGGGCCCCCCGACACAGCCTTCAGCAGCACGGATCAATTAGGAGCGAGGCGAGGCCCTTCCCCCACAGTCCCCCGCCTCCACGGATTAAAGGATGATACAGCGGCGGTTATAATACACAACATGAGTCCCACCCTCCGGGAAAAGGGCGGAAATATAACGGAATGTTGTTGTTCTGTTCCTTCAGCTGCCGTCACACCACTCTGACACAGTTGGAACCGTACGGAGCCAGTATATGTGCTGACCTTGAGGAAGAGGCATCTAGATGGTAAATGGATTGCATTTATATCATCGCTTTTATCCAAAGCTCTTTACAGTATTGCCTCACATTCACCCATTCATACACCGACGGCGGTGCCAACCATGCAAGGTAACAACCAACACGTCAGGAGCAGTTAGGGTTAGGTGGTGTCTTGCTCAGGGACACCTCCACACTTAGCTAGGAGGAGGGGGAGGAGCCCGGGGATCGAACCAGCAACCTTCCTGTTGCCAGACAACCGCTCTGACCTCCTGAGCTACTGCCGCCCCAGATAAATGCTGTCGGCAGCCTCACACATCTCGGTATGAAACCATGCCTCGGCTTCACGATCGATACCGTCATCATAGAGCAGCGTTTGCAACGGTTCAAAGAGTTAAGCCACAGAAGAAGAAGGTGAAGAAGAAGTAAGAGGAAGAATCCGCCCATATACGTACGCCCGTATACACACGTGTCACGTTGCCGTAAGCGATGCGAGTACCAATGGAAGAGGAGGAGAGAGGAGGCTGACCCCCTGCAGAGAACTATAAACCGGATAAGATAAATCCAGGAGAGCTGGGCGGGAAGGAGGGCTGGAGCTCAGTGTGTCTCGGCGTGACCGAAACGAGGAGATGTGCCTTCCACACGGATGAGCAGCAAGCCGACGCAAAAGGGCGTGAAGAATTAGGATCCTCACCGTCATTCGTTATACACAACCATCTGGTTACACGGCAACCATGCGTACCAAGACACCCGTTCATCTGTCTCATCATCCATCCATCCATCCATCCATCCATCCATCCATCCATCCGCTGGAAACTTCACGTCACATCGACTCACCGTCACGCGCGTTCCACAGGGAGCGCGACCGAGCCATTCTCTTCACACCGCAGAGCGTCCACGTGCAAAGAATGATGTCATCGTTTTGATGATGAAAAAGGTAGTTAACCGACGCAACGCTGATGGCTGAGCAGCAACCATCTATCCATTCATCTGTCCATCCACCATCCACTGTTATTCTTTCAACCATTCTTACTTCTGTGATACGGTAAATGGTAAATGGATTGCCTATATATTGTAGTATACAGTGTTGCCTCACATTCACCCATTCATACACCGACGGCGGTGTCAACCATGCAAGGTAACAACCAACACGTCAGGAGCAGGTAGGGTTAGGTGGTGTCTTGCTCAGGGACACCTCCACACTTAGCTAGGAGGGGGAGGAGCCCGGGGATCGAACCAGCAACCTTCCTGTTGCCAGACAACCGCTTATTCTTATTCTTCTTCTTCTTCTTATTATTATTATTATTATTATTATGCAGATGGCCTCACAGTGTAATCAATATTATTCACGGTGGGGGTTTGAGTTTCAATCACATTTGAGTTGCAATCACAAAAAGGACTGTGTGCTGTTAACGAAGAGCTCGTTCCTATTTCATGGCGCGTAATAAAACAATAATACGTAATACACAACATTAAAGCGCAGGAGGGGAATTCACCGCAAGATAAAACTCCCGCCGAAACGTCCTTTCGGTGAAACGCCAGAGTCAATATTATATTCAATATTTATATATTACGTTTTGAAGACGTCTTCCTCAGATCTCCGAGCTGCTGTCGGCTCGCGTGTGTAAAACTTGTTTATACTTTACAACTTGTTCTTCTTTCCCATCACCTCCATATACTTTCCTCTCGTGACCTACTGGGGTGATGTTTCGACTAGCTGCCAGCTACTGGGACCAATAGCTTTAATATATTTTATATTTATATGTAAAAATATATATGCTGTATATGTATATGAATTGTTATCTATCTGTCGAAAAAAGAGCCCATTTGAGTCCTGCCACTGCAGCAGCAACATGACACAGCATGCACACACGCACACGCACACACACACACACACAGTACACACACACAGCACACACACACACACACAGCACGCACGCACGCACACACACACACACACAATCAGCGTTTCCCAAAAAGCCACAGACACATTTTCACAAACACATATGAAATACACAGAGAAAATAAATTGAATCTCCTGCCGCCTTATCACCTGGTTCACCTGGCCCGGCACCTTGTGGCTCACCTGCAAGCCACGGAGGAGGAGGAGGAGGAGGAGGAGGAGGAAGAGGAAGAGGAAGGGGGGGAGGAGGTGGAGGGGGGAGGAGGAGCCGGGGCGGGTGGCGGAGGGGGTGAAATGATAAGGATACAACTCTCAGTCGTAAAGGTAGTAAATTTATATTTACTCTGTTACATTTAAGGAAGTAACTTTATACATAAATTGCACTTGCAGTCGTACAGTTTACTTCTGACTGTGTGTGTGTGTGTGTGTGTGTGCATGTGTGTGTGTACATCTGTGTGTGTGTGTGTGCGTGTGTGTATGTTTGCGTGCATGTGTGTATGTGCATGCATGTCTTGTGTGTGTGTGCACGTGTGTGTGTGTGTGTGTGTGTGTGTGTGTGTGTGTGTGTGATGCGCACGTGTACATACACGTGAGGCTCTTTTCTGAGACATTTTTGTCGGCAGCTTTACAGTCGGATGTCAGTGGTGGGGGGTGGGGAGGGGACACACACTCCAGAAAGAAAGCTGTGATCATAAATAATTCAGAGGCCCCCGCGAAAAATATCCTTCTCTGACAATGAGCGATATACGGAGACCAAGACGTCGCCACGGACGCCATCTGACAACTGTGGAGGTCGGGCTGCGGCCGGAAGACCTCGAGCCGCTCAGCTCAACGCGTCCGCTACAGGCTCCGTTCCGCTCGAGCGGAGCCGGCCGTTGAATTCGCTCTCGTTATTAAAGTCGTAATTAATCGGCAGTCAACGCTTAACTCTCGCCCGGCAGGCACAGCCCTGGGTAAACAAACAGGCGGGAACCACTTTCAATGGTAAATGGATTGCATTTACAAAGCTATAATTTACAATAATTGCCTCACATTCACCCATTCATACACCGACGTGTGGTGTCTTGCTCAGGGACACCTCCACACTTAGCTAGGAGGGGGAGGAGCCCCGGGGGATCGAACCAGCAACCTTCCTGTTGCCAGACAACCGCTCTTATACCTCCTGAGCTAATGCCGCCCTGCGAGTGTTGTCACACTTGCGACATTTTTGACATTTCCGACATTTCTCCCGTTCCCGTAAGGAGGGCGGAGAATAAATCGCTCACCGCCGGCCCGCGACGAGGGAAAACATAAGCACGCCGTGAAATAACGAACAACGCACCACTGTCAGTTAGAGCCCGCCCCTTTGCCACGCCCCCCTGTACAGCCAGCCACTTCTCATTAAACCCGTTGCGTTAGGGGAGGTGGAGATGGAGGTGGAGGCGGTGGAGGAGGAGGAGGTGGTGGTGGTGGTGGTGGTGG
>PIJE02001259.1:0-17500 GCA_002895965.2 Coryphaenoides rupestris | reverse complement strand
GCAAAAACCCTGCTGGGCATGTACTGTATACACACGTGCACACGCATACTGTATATAAAAGCACGCACGCACGCACACACACACACAACACACACGCACGCACACGCATGCACACACACACACGCATGCACACGCACACACGCATGCACACGCACACACGCACCGCACGCACACACACAGCACACACACACACGCATACACGCACACGCACACACGCACACACACACACGCATGCACACGCATGGACAAGCACACACATACACACGCACATACACTCACACACACACACACATGCAGACACAACACGCACACGCACACACACACGCACACACACACAAACACAGACATGCATACACACACACGCACACACACACACAGACATGCATACATGCACATACACACACACGCACACACACACACACACACAGACATGCATGCAAGCACACACACTCTCACACACACACACACGCACACACACACACACACACACAAACACAGACATGCATACACACACAATGCACGCACACACACCATAGACATGCATACACACACGCACACGCACACACAAGGACATGCATACACGCAACACACACACACGACATACACGCACACACACACACGACGCACCACAGACCATAGCATCAAGCACACACACTCTCACACACACGGCACGACACACAGACACACACACACACGCCCATACTCTCTCACACACACACTCACACACACACACTCACACACACTCTCACACACGCATGCACACCTGCACACACACACACTCTCACACACACACACACACACACTTTCACTCACACACTTGCACGCACACACACACAAACCGTTTAGCGTTCTTCAGACGAACCGGCATTATTATTTAGCGGTGAATAAAGTCTTATATCTTACAAAGCGGGGAACATAAATCGCAATAACGTTCTCCTCCCACGAGCGCCGTTTAATGTCTCGTTTTAATGGCCGTGATTTAAGATTTGTTTACCAGTCGGACGAGTCGCGCACGGCTCCTCGTTTGATGCAAAACTTAATCCATCACAAGTAATTTAGCGGTCGGGAGGAGGGAGGAGGAGGAGGTGGAGGAGGAGGAGGAGGAGGAGGAGGAGGTGGAGGAGGTGGAGGAGGGTGGAGGAGGAGAAGGTGGAGGAGGTGGAGGAGGAGGTGGAGGAGGAAAAGGTGGAGGAGGTGGAGGCAGAGGAGGACGCAAGCGTGACACTATTAGGATTCACAGTGGAGCTCGTGTCACTCTTTTTTTTTAAGCGACTTTGGATGCAAAGCGCTTACAGCTGCAGAACTCTGCTGCATTCCATCGGCGGTTGCCGTGGCAGCAGTCGCCGCGGCAGCAGCAGCAGCAGCAGCAGCATCGTCGTGTTTAGAGGAGGGAAGGCCGCCTCCCCGGTGACGCCTTTATCTCTTGTTGCACATTTACTAAATCCTTCCCTCTTTGAAGCTATTTCCACGGTAACAGCTTCTTCTTCGTCTTGTTCTTTTTTTTAACACGCACACGCAGATATAGCAGGGAAGTATATTCCCATCCCGGTGTGCTCCCTGTCGCCCGATAAGCGCCTGGGTTCCCGTCGGTGGCGTCCTGGCTAGTCCTGCTGCCCCGGCAGATAGCCGGCTGCCTGCTGGAACGAACTGTTTACATCGCAATACATCTTAGTGGCTTTTAAAACTGGTTCTGGTGCTGGTTCTTGTTCCCGCCCTCCCCTGCACCCCCACCACCACCACCACCATCGCCACCAACCAACCACCACCACCACCATCAGCATCACGACCACCACCACCACCAGCACAGAATCGTTCTGTGTCCCCTCGCAATTTTCACAACGCTGACAAGACGGGTGTCTGGTTGCTAGCAGACGCTCACATATGAAAAGTTGCGGGACTTGCAGCGCTCAATATATTACACAGTAATACGTAGCATTAAATATAAATAACAGGAACGAAATAAAGAAAGAAAGAAAGAAAGAAAGACAGAAATAATAAGTATGGGAGTCGTTAAAATAGTGAAAACAAAATGATTTAGGACTCATGTTTGTATTCACATTGAAAAGTAGGAACAGTCTCACAAAAGTTGTTCAAAAAGTTGTTCAAAGAATGTAATTCTTGTGCATGCACGTCCAATAGAACAATCTATAGCTGATCAGGGCGTGCTGAGTTGAAGGCGGCGGAGCTATCTTGTATTGTATTTCCCCTCTCGGAGAAAAAAACCCCAAATTGTTTATCCGGACTTCCTGCCGGATAAACATCAGGAGAAACGGTACGATACGATATGCTGACAAGAAGAGAGTTCATATCGATATGGAAATACAAATAGCCGTCGAGTTTAAAGATGTGTGTGTCTTCCCAGCCCCCGTGTGGTGTCTCTGAACACACTTCCGACAGAGCGGAGCGTCGCGCCAAACTGCGTCAAACTGCGAACCTCACCGGGCTGAAGTCCAATAACAGTGAATGGAGAGTTTATTGGTTTACTGTAACGGCGATCTAAATGCATATAAACGTGTATGTGTGTGTGTGTGTGTGTGTGTGCGTGTGAGCAAATGCTTTTCATCATCAGAGAGAGATAAGAGATATGAGATACGAGAGACAGAGAGACAGAGAGAGAGAGAGAGCGAGAGAGAGAGAGAGAGAGAGAGAGAGAGAGCGCATGTGTGCAGGCATATGCTCGTTCTACCTATAATGGTGTACACACGTCAATGCACTAATGCATTCGAACACTCCGATGTCACCATTCGACCCTTGAACCCCGGACCTCCTAGAGCGAGACCCTTGACCCCCTCGACCTCCTAGAGCGAGTCCCTTGACCCCTCGACCTCCTAGAGCGAGACCCTTAACCCCCGGACATCCTAGAGCGAGACCCTTGACCCCTCGACCTCCTAGAGCGAGACCCTTGAACCCCAGACCTCCTAGAGCGAGACCCTTGAACCCCCGGACCTCCTAGAGAGAGACCCTTGACCCCCTCGACCTCCTAGAGCGAGACCCTTGAACCCCGGACCTCCTAGAGCGAGACCCTTGAACCCACGGACCTCCTAGAGCGAGACCCTTGAACCCCGGACCTCCTTTAGCGAGACCCTTGAACCCCTCAACCTCCTAGAGCGAGACCCTTGAACCCCGGACGTAAAAAAGTAAATGAAAGACAGGCAGACAGACAGACAGACAGACAGACAGACAGACAGACAGGACTCACGGTGGCGTCTTCCTCGCGGCTGTCGCTGGCGTCCTCCTGGTTGTGGCGTCCGGTGGAGGAACGCACCTCCCGCTTGCGGCTCGCCGCGGTGCCCTCGCTCTGCTTCTCCCCGTCTGGATGAGAAGGGGGGGGGGGGGGGGGGGGGGATGGCAACACCTCAGTCAGTCTCTAAATAACAACATCAACAACAACAACAACAACAACAACACAGAGTTATGACCGAAGACTCCATTTGTTTCTCACCATCATCATTCATCATCATCAATCTCAGGGCGATCTCACTCTCAATCAATCACATGGGAATAAATCACACCTTTTATTGCTTGTTTGTTGTAGATATTTTATATATATTTAGAATTTTGAGATTTTTCTTTTAGATTCTATATTATTACTTTCTGTTTAATGTTATGCACAATGCACAATGTTATGCCAATTTCACAAAAGCATGTGGGCGGAGCCATCACCAGGGCGGGGCCAGATGGATAACTACCTGTCTGCGGGGCAGGTGAGAACGGTGGTGAAGACGCACGGAAGAGGGACATAAAATAATGACAATAAAACACCCGAGCTACTGGAGGCGGTGGGGTGGGGGGGCGGGGCCCAGATGGCTGATGGGAGTTTTGCCGCTAGATCGTAACTGTTGGATTTGGCGGGACAAGGCAACATGGATGTGTGTGTGTGGCGTGTGCGTGTGCGTGTGCGTGTGCGTGTGTGTGTGTGTGTGTGTTGTGCATGTGTGTGAGCGAGAGTCTGTCCAACACAACATATGGTCTCATTTCCTATCTCACTGTGCCGCCAGCAATGCATCCTATCCTTCACACACGCACCACACACGCGGACAGACGCCACACACACACAGGCACGGACATACACACACAAACACACACACACACCACACAAATGCACAAACACGTACGCCACAGACACACAGACACACACACACGCACACAGACACACACGCACACACACACGCACACACACACAGGCACGGACAGACACAACAACACACACACACACAATGGCAACAGTTCTACACACACAAACGCACAAACACACACACACGCACAGACACACACACACACACACACGCACACACACGCAAGGACACACACACGCAGTCACACGCGCGGACCCGACACACACACACACACACACACACACACACACACAACACAGGCATGGATATACACACACGCACACACACACAGACACTCACACACACACACAGGCACACACACACACACACACAGACACACAGGCACGGACACAGAGTCACGGATGATGAAGTCAAGACACACAACTCAATAACGAGCAGTAACAGAATATGCACCGCATACGAGGGGGGAGGGGGGGGGGGGGGGGGGGCGGCGGGGGTGGCGGGCACGCATTGGGCATGGCAACCTCAGTATACCTCTCGGTACAATAAGAGATAGCTGGCGTCCGGGATCCTGTTCCCTCCCGTGAGCTCTGCGTGCTGATTGGCTGCCGTGGAGTTGAAGGAAGAAAATAAAAAACCAAACCGGAACGCAGGACTGCAATAAATGATGGCGCCTCTTGTGTGTGTGTGTGTGTCGTGTCGTGTCTGTCTCTTGTATGTGTGTGTGTGTGTGTGCGTGTCTGTCTCTGTGTATGTGTGTGTGTGTGTGTGTGTGTCCTGTGTCTCTGATAATAGGAAGTTGAGAGGAGGGTCATCAGAGCCCGACTCGCGTATGGATTTGAATCGGAAAAGAATTGAAAAACACACCAGCGGCACAAACAACAGGATATCGCCGCTTAAACCGTTTAAGGGGAGCGCGCACGAGAGGGGAAGACGTGTGCTGAAGCACGACGGAGTGTGACCATCAGGGAGACAGACAGACGGAGAAACAGACCAGATAGACAGACAGACAGATAGACGGGATAGTTCAAGGTCAAATTCATGCAGGCAACCTAGCAATTATGAAACTCGTTCTAATAACCTTGTCACTATGAATGCTTGAAACCTGCCTCTATTCTTATCTTTATGTACCACAGAGATATATTGCTGTCTCTCCTTCAACAAATGTACTTTGTGCTTTGGATAAAAGTGTCAAATGCCCTCAATATCAACATGCTAAAGTACAACATGATATATAAATACAATAAACATAATGATCAGCAGTCTTGTATAAAGTACTTGAAAGCGATACTTGAGTAAAAGTACAAGTATCTTACCAGAAAATGACTTTGGTAGAAGTCAGACGTTGCTGGAAGCACGACGGAGTGTGACCATCAGGGGAGACAGACAGACGGAGAAACCGACAGATAGACAGACAGAACTAGATAGACAGATAGTTCCAGGTCAAAATTCATGCAGGCTAACCTGAGCATAATGAAACTCGTTCTATTAACCTTGTCACTATGAATGCTTGAAACCTGCTCTATTCTTATCTTTATGTACCACAGAGATATATTGCTGTCTCTCCTTCAACAAATTGTACTTTGGTCTTTGGATAAAAGTGTCAAAATGCCCGTCAAATCAACATGCTTTAAAGTACAAACATGATATAATAAATACAATAAACATAAATGATCAGCGCCAGTCTGTATAAGAGTACTTGAAAGCGATACTTGAGTAAAAGTACAAGTATCTTACCAGAAAATGACTTTGGTAGAAGTTAAAGTCACCTTTTAGAAATGTACTTGAGTAAAAGTCTTAAAGTATCTGATATTTACTGTACTTAAGTATCAAAAGTAATTTTCTGATATTAAATGTCGTTGATTCTACTGACATCCGGGACATGCGGGACTTCTTACGCACGAAACCCACCAGACGCGGACGGACGCTTTCGGTGCGCGCGGACTGAACCCACCTGACGCGCAAAGCGCACGCGCACTGCTGCGCACGCGTACTGCTGCCCACTGCTGCGCACGCGTACTGCTGCGTACTGCTGCGCTTACTTCCACTCCCATGTTACCAGACGCGGGAATTGATTGATATTGATGCTATGATCACACTTTAGTGTGATTAAAACAAATATCTAAACTATATAGAATGTTAATAATAATTATTAATTATTATTATTATTATTATTATTATTATTATTATTATTATTATTATCAGAATCTTGTTTTGGTTGTATGCAAAATGTATGACTTGATTTAACTTAATTTAACTTAATATGACGCAGATATTGTGCATATTCAATGTATTTCTATGAGATTGCGCACAGGGACGCAGTGTGAACCGCGCCATGCGTTACCATGGGAGCGGAAGTAAATCGCGTGCGCCCGCAGCAGCTACGCGTGCGCTTTGCGCGTCTGGTGGGTTTCGCGCGTGATTCGTCAAACCTGCGGTCTTAACACATTTCTAATGATTTTATTTTGTAGTAACGAGTAACGAAGATGCCTTAGGAGAAATGCTATCAGAGTAAAAGTAATACATTTTATTGAGGAAATGTAGTGTAGAGTAAAAGTGAAAAGTTGCCAGAAATATAAATAACGAAGTAAAGTACAGATAGCGTGAAAATTCTACTTAAGTACAGTAACTAAGTATTTGTACTTTGTTACATTACAACACTGATGATCAGCATATGGAAACGTAGTGCAGCAGCGGAAACTATAAGAATATAAATAATATATGTAATGCCTTACGAGTGACCTCAGGTAATTATAGGGAGGAGCACATCGGTGATGATGGTAGATAGACGGACAGACAGACAGACAGACAGACAGATAGACAGATAGATAGATGCATAGGCAGAAACATAGAATAGTCCTTAGTGGGAGGCTAAACGATAGCACAGAGTTTACTTGTGGCAGCAGGATCTCCGACCACAGTTAATCCGTGTCATGGATTTACTGTTTGTTTGCTCTGGATTCCCGACACCCGCACACTGCTACTCCACCTTTCTCCTCCTCCTCTTCCTCCTCTTCCTCCTCGCCGCGTTACTGAGCTCATTCTGGAACGGCTGGCAGAGGAGGAAATTCACTTTGATCCGAGGAAGGAAGCGCATTCGCGTGTTTTTCCCGACCAAAAGGAAGGAAAGAAATTCACCGAGCGGCTTCCTGCGTGACTGCCGTGGTCTCCGCGTCGCCGCGCCAACAGCACCGGATGTTGGTTGCTTGTCGTGCAGATTGCCGTCGACGCCAAGACACCCGAACCGACATATTGTGAAACACACTCACGGGAATGAAATGAACCCCCCGCCCCTCCGCCTATAAATAAAATCACCTGAAATCAAACACAGCGGGCTCGAGAAAAAGTGGCGGTAAAACCTACAATTTTACTATTTGAAAGTAAAACTACTCGAAAGCGAATACCTGGAGTCCGGACTCTGCCGTCCCTCTCCTAACCCCCGGGCGCTAACTTCGTTTGTGTTTGTATTTGCCTTCCTTGGGTCCTCAGCAATACACCCGCGAAGCACGAAGTTGATCCGATGAACGGTATCGGTGCGCTGTACATTATACAGGTTTTTCTTCCCCACTGCTCCCATTGAAAGTTGTGTGTTCTTTCGCCAGACTGAATGTCGTAACGGTACGACTTGACTTCCACAAGGAGGAGAGGAGGAGGACAAGGCCGCCCGGAGGTAGGGCATCACGGCGCAAGGAGTGTCTTCACACGACGCGCTTGTCACCGGCGGGATAAACATCTCCTCGGGATGCCTCTCAAAGCACGGCAGGATCAAAGAGCACACGTCTTACAAGTCTCCCCTCCTCTCTCTCCTCTCTCTCCTCTCTCCTCTCCTCTCTCCTCTCCCCTCCTCTCTCTTCTCTCTCCTCTCTCCCTCTCCTCTCCCCTCCTCTCTCTTCTCCCCTCCTCTCTCCTCTCTCCTCTGTCGTCTCCCTCCTCTCCTCTCATCTCCTCTCCACTATTCTCCTCTCATCTCTCCTCTCCTCTCCTCTCCTCTCATCTCCTCTCCTCTCTCCTCTCCCGCCCCAGCCACTCATCTCACAGCTCGACCTGTTCCCCCACCTTCCTGCCATTGTCAGGATAAAAATAGCGTCGCAAAATCGTCACGTTCAAACTTTGATGGCGACACGCAGTGGAGATCTCTTTGTGTTCAACGGGGAACTGTTTAGTTGAACTGGAAGCGTTCAGGTTATGGGGCTATAATGCACACTGTACCCTCACACTACAAATACAACAGACTATAGCATCAAACTACAAGCATTTTCTCCAACTATTTGTAAGAGAGCGCCATCAACACAACCTTCCACGGCGACGAGGTTTGATTGAAGGAGAGGAGGGAGAAGAGTAAGAGAATAAATCAAAAATGGCGGCGCCATCTGGATCCAAGAGGGCAACCTGTCAACAGAAAACAGGAACAGGCAAACACTGACAAATGCTTGGCATTCACTCCCCAACTGTGAATAGTTTCTCTCACACTCGCGCGCGAACGTCTTCGCGTCTTCTTGGATTTTTCCAAATCGAATCTGCAGCGCTTTGGGCTGAAAAAATAACCGTTTTTAAAATGTTACCACGCGGCGCACACATGTTAGAGGTCGGGGATCCCCCCAGCAGCGGTCGACCCGGGTCTAATGCAGCGCGTGGTTGAACCTTGCTGCTTCAGCCTTCGCTAATAATACATATTTTATTGTTATATAATATAATATCATATAAGTGGATTCATGTACGAATGAGTGTCTGCTAAATGATGCTTTTAATATTCCCCGTCAATGAGAGGGGGACAGTTAACACAGCATATGCGTGTACACTACGTCTCGATTAAATCTCATAAACGCTTCTGGGTCGGGTAGGTCGGCTGCATAAAAGTATTTATATAAAAGCGCGTAATCCGACGCGTGCCGCGTGCTCGTTTACATGCTTTCTCCTGCGGCCGCGGAACACCGTTCATAACAATATAAACGCCTGTTATACGCACGCTGCTGCTGTCATTAATCCCCAAGCGCTGGGCTGGGCTGGGCGGCCTACGGTGCGCAGGAAGTGGATGTTTGTGGAGTGTGTGTGCGCAGTCCCCTGGTGACACTCACACACACACACACACACACACACCACACACATAAACACACACACGCGCAAAGGAGGAGACCATGGGCTGCTGTCGGGGAGGCGGGATAAATAATATATCGGTCGTTAGATCGGACGTCTCCGTCGCTGCGTCCGAACTCCTTGCACATCTCGGTGAAGTCATAAATATATAAACAGCGACAAGACATTTACATTTACATTTCCGGCATTTGGCAGACGTTTTTATCGTCTGCCAAATGTGACTTATAAAGAGTACATTTGTTGAAGGAGACAGCAATCTATCACTGTGGTACATAAAGATAAGAATAGAGCAGGTTTCAAGCTTTCATAATTGCGAGGTTAATAGAACGAGTTTCATAATTGCTAGGTTGTCTGCATAATCGCTGAGATAAGAGCAGAACGTGTCGTTCTGAATGCATTACCAACGTCTAAGAACATACAATATGCCCAGCAGTGCTAAGTACAATTAATAAGAGACCGCAGCTTTGCAAATAACCAACGGCATACAAAATGAACAAACTTCAAGTCCCCCCTGCCCTCAAAAGAGAAGACAAAAAGTCCAGGAGAACAAACAGGTGAGCCCCCCCGGACCTCCAGACCTCCAGAACCTCCAGACCTCCGGACCTCCAGACCCCCAGACCTCCAGACCTCCGGAGCGCCCAGAGCACCAGAGCACCAGGGCTGACTGACTGGTCTCCTCCACCCTGACTCTGTAGCCTGGCTGGCTGTTGACAGGGTCATGCAGACACCGGCGCCCGGGTTAATGCGGACTTCTGTTGCACTTCACGACGGACTGAACCAAGGTCCCGCTTCGGGGGGGGGGGGGGGCGGACGTGGAGGGAGATGATCACACAGAGACGGGGTCGATCGATTTAAAAGAAAGAAAATCAATAGCAAGACGCGGCAAAAAAAAAGACACGAAAGAAAGAAGGTCTAAAACTAAAAGTCCTGCAGCCTACAAGCGTGTTTGGTGTTCAGTGCATGTGTTTTTGGTGGTTTAGAGCTTACAAAGAACATTACCAGAGGGCATTGGGGCACGGAGGACTGAGTCATACGTTTGCGTGTGTGTGTGTGTGTGTGTGTGTGTCTGAGAGATGTGTGTGTGTGTGTGTGTGGGTATGTGTGTGTGTGTGTGTGTGTGTGACATGTAGTGTGTGGGGTGTGTTGCTGCTGGGCCCTTATTTTAATAGTTTTTTTGAGCAAAGTTGACAGCAGCTCCTAGTTCTGATGTGTGGTGTTATATATGTTGTTATAATGCTATACCTTGAGCAGCTTATACATCTACTCTTACATCACGATAGTAGACCTGACAGAAGTACTGTGTAGAAGTGTAAGAGTTATTACTCAAACCAATAAGAAAGATTTGTGATCAAAATCTTACCAAGTACATTTGTCTAATTTCTAGTAACATTTCAGTGAGATATAAGGACTTATTTTTAGACAATGCATCTTAAATATTGTTAAGTGAGAGAATTTTCACTCGTTCCATTGGCAGATGGAACGAGTGAAAAACAAGCAAAAAACATCTTGTGTTCACTTATTTTTGGCCTTTTTCCAGTGTACTAATTGTTTAGAGTTGTTTAGAATGTATGTTCAGAAGAACACTGCAGGAGTGAATGGCGAGTAAGCATTCCATTGTACTTGTGACACAATAAAGATATCTTGGATCTGGTGTATTTAAATTGGGCACACTCGCTCTCTGTGGCCCGCCTGAGATTAGATGAGGTAAATGCAGTGGGTTATGATCCTCGTTTGTCACAATCGGAGCTCGATTGGCCTGGCCTGGCCTGGCCTGGCCTGAGTCGGGCCAAATGCGAGTGTTCGTGTGCAGAACGTGGAAGTGTGAGCGTCTGAACGGTTCTGGGGGGCTACGAGCGTTGAAACGGAGGGCAGGAACTGAAAGAAGAAGCCTGAGTCCAAAGCAGGAAGAGAACCGAGGCGACCGCGAGAGAAGAGAGAGAGAAGAGAGAGAGAAGAAGAGGCGTGGGTGGTGGGGCCGCGGCCCTCAGTTTTGCCTGTTTTAATTATTCACAACCCCCACACCACACATACCCCCACAGATTTTGCCTCAGTCACCTCACAGCGCACCCCACACCACACATACCACACACACACACACACACACACACACACACACACACAAACACCACCACACACACAAACACACACACACACACCCACGTCTCACACTGAAGTCTGAGGGCTTTTGTCCCAGCTAACAACATCGGCTCTGTCAAAAATCGCAAAAACCACACCGACGCACACACACACACACACACACACACACACACACACACACACAAAGACACACACACACACAACAGACACACACACACGTGAGAAGGGAGGAGGAGATGAAACATGCATGAGGCAGCAGCAACCACACAGCAGGCAACACACGCGTGTGGGCAGGAGATGGACAGATGAACACGGAGAGCGAGGGAACGCTAACGCTAACGCCTCGGTATCGCCATGAAAGACCAGCCTCGGGTCGTGCACGTGCGTGTGTGCGTGTGTGTGTGTGTCTGTGTGTGTGCGTGTGTGTGTGTGTGTGTGTGGGGGAGGAGGGGGGCGGTGATGATGAGGAAGAAGAAGAAAAAGAAGAAGTCAGCTCTGATGTGGACGCGGACAGGACGATGTTTTATTCACTTTTTCTACACACCTCCACCACCACCACCCTCCTCCTCGACAATCAATCTCTTGTTTTATTATTCTCCGAAAAACCAGAAGGCTTTTCTTTTCTCTTCTTCTTCTTTTTTCTTCCGCGCGTTTCCAAACACGACGTGTCGGCGTTGACGGGCCGACTTCTACGACTTCTACGGCCTCACAACGTCGGACGGGAAGGGATTTTTTTTGGAAATTGTCTTTTTCGGAAAGATCCCCGTCCGATACAAAGCCCGTACGCGGTCGAAGCCGTCGACGACACGACCGTAGTTGGCGGAGAAATACGAGATACGACTTTCTCCGTGCGGTTGAGCAGCCGGCGCGTCTCCATCGGGCGACGGCAGCGCGTCTAGTGTGTATTCACGGCGCTCTGAACGAGAGCTCTGAAGACGGCGGCGGCGCTTTATAGATTATATACGGTGTGCAGGTGTGGGGGTGTTCACAGAGACCGGGAACACCAGCCACAGGCACGGCGTTTGTTCTGCGTTAGAACAACAACAACAACAACAATATAAATATACTTTGGGAGGAGTTGAAAGTGTTAACCGGCCGCACGCGCGCACACACACACACACACTCTCTCATACACACACATGCACGGACACACACACACACACACACACACACGCACAGACACACACACACACACACACTCACTCACTCTCTCATACACACGCACACTCACTCTCTCACACACGCACACACACACACACTCTCTCTCTCATACACACTCACACACACACACACACACATACACACACTCTCTCTCTCTCTCGCTCTCTCTCTCTCTTTCACATGGAATGAGAGAGAGAGAGAGAGAGAGTCGATGGAGTGAGAGTTCTCTTCGTCTTCATTCATCTCGCGCTGACATCGAAGAAAAAAACCAAACGATCGCCACGTCACCGGGAGAACAGAGGCCTCAGAGCGCTCACCCAGCGGCGAGTTACACGAACAAAAACAGAACGACCTTGTGTGGAATCTAGAGGTCGGGAAAAGCGCCACGCGACCCCACGGGGCCACGCAGGAGGCCCTCAAAGGCAAAAGCGGTTTGATGAAGAACGCTCGACCCTCGGTTTACAGTCGGCCCGTGAAGCCGAAAACAGAACGCCGCTGCTCGTCTGTCGAGATAACAAATGAGCCATCAGGTGTGTAGGAGTGCAAATACTCCTAATGGGTCTGTGGTGCCGTCAACAGATGTAACTTGCTTTAAAAAACGACACTCAGCAAATACAAAGTGAAAAACGATTAAGGGACACAGGCGGCGGGCATCAATGTGCACAACGTTTCCCCCCCCAGATGGTGTGTTCCACCAGATGCTGATGAACACACACACACACACACACACACACACCGAGAGACGGAACATTCACGTTCGAGTCCCGTTTCCAGGACAGCGAGATACGGTGTCGGCGATGATGCGTTTGAGTTTGACGAATTTGTCAGCGAGAAAAAATATAATCCACATTAAAACAATCACTCGGCCCGGTATCCTGGAGATTCTCATTTTCCCGACCGCTGAAAAGTTCATCTCGGACTCGGCTGGGTACAGACCGTTATCATTATTTCGCAGAACTCGGAAGAAGAAAAAACAAAAAGGATTCTCAACTGCGTACGTACATCGCTCCTCCGTTTCATTTTCCTTCACGTGGACCGCGGCGGATCCGTTTCCGACGTTCCGACGCCCCCCCACCGTACATACGCACGTACGCACACACACACGCATGCAGCAGCGTTGGTACAAAGCGGCTGGATTCTATAAATGCAATTCGGGTCTCCGGTGAAGCCGACCGCGTGGAGCGTGGAGTTCTGTTCCCGTTCTGCTTTATTCATGAGTCCAAGATGCATTTTTTTTTTCCCACTCCCCCGGTTTGTCTGGGGAACAATATGTTTCGTGTTGTTCCGGGCGTACGGAGGTCGGCTTTTAAAGCGCTGCCGCTGCCCCCCACTGTCTCTGCTCGCCAGCTTTTACGGTCGATTCTCTCAAACCCTCGTTCTTTCCCCTCTGTATTTATCTCTCTCTCTCTCTCTCTCTCTCTCTCTCTCTCTTTCGCTCTGACTCGTGTCCGAGTTTTTACTGCGAGCCAAACAGCCCGGCCCCTCCCTCTGCACACATTTCTAAGGATCTTCTTCATGTCACATTTCCAATCATATTTTTACTTTTCACTTCACAATTGTGTTCTGTTTGTGAGTACATGCACACACACACACACACACACACACACATGCACACACACACGCACACGCACACGCACACACATGCACACACACACACACACGCCACTGGGCAATCTCTGATGTAGCGCTCACATGAAACATCGAGAGTCAGTCATCAAAGTGCACGCTAACAATGCTAATAAGCACACCCACATCTGGCACAACCTCCGCCATGGAGGGAGATGATCACACAGAGACGGGGTCGATCGATTTAAAAGAAAGAAAATCAATAGAAAGACGCTGAAAAAAAGACACGAAAGAAAGAAGGTCTAAAACTAAAAGTCCTGCAGCCTACAAGCATGTGTTTTGGTGGTTTACAGCTTACAAAGAACATTAACCAGAGGGCATTGGGGCACGGAGGACTGAGTCATAAGTTTGCGTGTGTGTGTGTGTGTGTCTGAGGTGTGTGTGTGTGTGTGTGGGGGTATGTGTGTGTGTGTGTGTGTGTGTGTGACATGTAGTGTGTGGGTGTGTGTGCTGCTGGGCCTTATTTTAATAATATTTTTGAGCAAAGTTGACAGCAGCTCCTAGGTTCTGATGTGTGGTATTATAATGTAGTTATAATGCTATACCTTGAGCAGCTTATACATCTACTCTTACATCACGATAGTAGACCTGACAGAAGTACTGTGTAGGAGTGTAAGAGTTATTACTCAAACCAATAAGAAAGATTTGTGATCAAAATCTTACCAAGTACATTTGTCTAATTTCTAGTAACATTTCAGTGAGATATAAGGACTTATTTTTAGACAATGCATCTTAAATATCTTGTTAAGTGAGAGAATTTTCACTCGTTCCATTGGCAGATGGAACGAGCGAAAACAAGCAAAAAACAAGCAAAAAACATCTTGTGTTCACTTATTTTTGGCCTTTTTTCCAGTGTACTAATTGTTTAGAGTTGTTTAGAATGTATGTTCAGAAGAACACTGCAGGAGTGAATGGCGAGTAAGCATTCCATTGTACTTGTGACACAATAAAGATATCTTGGATCTGGTGTATTTAAATTGGGCACACTCGCTCTCTGTGCCCGCCCGAGATTAGATGAGGTAAATGCAGTGGTTATGATCCTCGTTTGTCACAATCGGAGCTCGATTGGCCTGGCCTGGCCTGGCCTGAGTCGGGCCAAATGCGAGTGTTCGTTTGCAGAACGTGGAAGTTGTGAGCGTCTGAACGGTCGGGGGGCTAGAGGTGAACCGGAGGGCAGGAACTGAAAAGAAGAAGCCTGGTCCAAAGCAGGAAGAGAACCGAGCGACCGCGAGAGAGAGAGAGAGCGAGAGAGAGCGAGAGAGAGAGAGAGAGAGAGAGGCGTGGGTGGTGGGCCGGGCCTCAGTTTTGCTGTTTTAATTATTCACAACCCCCCACACACACATACCCCCCACAGATTTTGCCTCAGTCACTCACAGCGCACACACACACACATACCACACACACACACACACACACACACAAACACACACGTTTTCTGCAACAACAACAACAACAACAATATAAATATACTTTGGGAGGAGTTGAAAGTGTTAACCGGCCGCGCGCGCACACACACACACACACACACACGCACGCACACACACACACACACACACACACACACACACACACACACACACACACACACTCACTCACTCTCTCATACACACGCACACTCACTCTCTCACACACGCACACACGCACACAAACACACACACTCTCTCTCTCATACACACGCACACTCACTCTCTCACACACGCACACACGCACACACACACACACACACTCTCTCTCTCTCATACACACTCACACACACACACGCACATACACACTCTCTCTCTCTCGCTCTCTCTCTCTCTCTCTCATGGAATGAGAGAGAGAGAGAGCGAGAGAGTTGATGGAGTGAGAGAGAGAGAGAGAGAGAGAGAGAGAGAGAGAGAGAGTCGATGGAGTGAGAGTTCCCCTTCCGTTCGTCTTCATTCATCTCGCGCTGACATCGAAGAAAAAAACCAAACGGTCACCACGTCACCGGGAGAACAGAGGCCTCAGAGCGCTCACACAGCGGCGAGTTACACGAACGAAAACAGAACAACCTTGTGTGGAATCTAGAGGTCGGGAAAAGCACCACGCGACCCCACAGGGCCACGCAGGAGGCCCTCAAACGCAAAAGCGGTTTGATGAAGAACGCTCGACCCTCGGTTTACAGTCGGCCCGTGAAGCCGAACAGAACGCCGCTGCTCGTCTGTCGAGATAACAAATGAGCCATCAGGTGTGTAGGAGTGCAAATACTCCTAATGGGTCTGTGGTGCCGTCAACAGATGTAACTTGCTTTAAAAAACGACACTCAGCAAATACAAAGTGAAAAACGATTAAGGGACACAGGCGGCGGGCATCAATGTGCACAACGTTTCCCCCCCCAGATGGTGTGTTCCACCAGATGCTGATGAACACACACACACACACACACACACACACCGAGAGACGGAACATTCACGTTCGAGTCCCGTTTCCAGGACAGCGAGATACGGTGTCGGCGATGATGCGTTTGAGTTTGACGAATTTGTCAGCGAGAAAAAATATAATCCACATTAAAACAATCACTCGGCCCGGTATCCTGGAGATTCTCATTTTCCCGACCGCTGAAAAGTTCATCTCGGACTCGGCTGGGTACAGACCGTTATCATTATTTCGCAGAACTCGGAAGAAGAAAAAACAAAAAGGATTCTCAACTGCGTACGTACATCGCTCCTCCGTTTCATTTTCCTTCACGTGGACCGCGGCGGATCCGTTTCCGACGTTCCGACGCCCCCCCACCGTACATACGCACGTACGCACACACACACGCATGCAGCAGCGTTGGTACAAAGCGGCTGGATTCTATAAATGCAATTCGGGTCTCCGGTGAAGCCGACCGCGTGGAGCGTGGAGTTCTGTTCCCGTTCTGCTTTATTCATGAGTCCAAGATGCATTTTTTTTTTCCCACTCCCCCGGTTTGTCTGGGGAACAATATGTTTCGTGTTGTTCCGGGCGTACGGAGGTCGGCTTTTAAAGCGCTGCCGCTGCCCCCCACTGTCTCTGCTCGCCAGCTTTTACGGTCGATTCTCTCAAACCCTCGTTCTTTCCCCTCTGTATTTATCTCTCTCTCTCTCTCTCTCTCTCTCTCTCTCTCTTTCGCTCTGACTCGTGTCCGAGTTTTTACTGCGAGCCAAACAGCCCGGCCCCTCCCTCTGCACACATTTCTAAGGATCTTCTTCATGTCACATTTCCAATCATATTTTTACTTTTCACTTCACAATTGTGTTCTGTTTGTGAGTACATGCACACACACACACACACACACACACACATGCACACACACACGCACACGCACACGCACACACATGCACACACACACACACACGCCACTGGGCAATCTCTGATGTAGCGCTCACATGAAACATCGAGAGTCAGTCATCAAAGTGCACGCTAACAATGCTAATAAGCACACCCACATCTGGCACAACCTC
>PIJE02001258.1:136599-152263 GCA_002895965.2 Coryphaenoides rupestris | reverse complement strand
TCCGCTGCGGACGCAGAGACACTCATCCATGCATTTATATCATCCAGACTGGATTACTGTAATGCACTGTTCTCTGGCCTACCGAGCTCTACTACAAAAAGCCTCCAGCTCGTACAGAACGCTGCTGCTAGACTTCTAACGAGAACGAGGAAGTTTGACCACATACTCCTATTCTCACTTCCCTCCACTGGCCTCCCAGTAAACGCCAGATCAGATTTTAAAGGTGCTACTTTCTTAACCTACGAGACCCTGCATGGGTCCGCACCATCGTACCTGAAGGACCTTATTGTTTCCCTATTGTCCTTCTCGGCCGCTCCGGTCCTCAGGAGCTGGCCTTTTATCAATTCCAAAAGTAAATAAAAAATCAGCAGGAAACAGGCGTTCTCTTATCGGAGCACCCTGTCTGTGGAACAGTCTGCCGCCTGTAATCAGGGAGGCTGACTCTGCTGATATATTTAAGGCGAGACTAAGAAACCCACCTATTTACCCTCGCCTTGGCTGCTAGGAGTGCCCCTCAGCTCTAATTTACAGCTAAATCAATACCGTTAGCACTAGCCTACCCTAGCTGCCGATGGGTACTAGGTCTGAGGATACTTGTATGTTCCCTGCTTACTGTGCTCCATCTAACCTCATGTTGTCTCCATTATCTAGAGTGCTGCTGTGATCGTGACTGATACCTGCTGGCCTGACCCCACCTGACGGCTACCAGCTTGCTCTCCAGCCAGCACCCCATCACATTATTATTATTATTACTATTTCATTTACTATTTGTACTTTGTCATTTGTATTTTGTCATGTTTTGTTACCCCTGTTTTTAAATGCCCGTATGACACCCATTGACCTCTGAACCATCCCTGGAAGGAGGGATCCCCACTCTGAGGTTCCTCCTCCAGATCTCTTCCTTGTTAATTAAGGGACTCGTTTCTTGTCCTTAGGGGGGCGGGGCTAGGGGGGTGTCATGTGTCATAAATCACGTTTGGCCCATAACAATCTGGCCTGTAAAGCCCTTTGAGACTGTCTTGTGATTCAGGGCTATACTAATAAAATTGAATTGAATTGAATTACCAGGTGATGGACCGGACCAGTGGGCCGCACCACTTCCTGTGTGCAGCATGATGGTACGTTATCCTGCTAACCACTCCTGTGGAACCATTACCAGACCGCTGAGCCCTGAGTCAGCAGAACGAACACACACACACACACACACACGCATGGTGCGCTAGCCCAGCAGCTGCCCATTGTGCGGTGATAGCCCAGCACTCACTTCCTGTTGACCCTTCACCCCCATGCTGCACTTCCTGCCGGGAAGCCTTCCAGGGATAACAACAGGACTTGGGGGAGAGAGAGAGAAAGAGCACACACACACTATTATGATGAAGCTTATGACTGATTCAGCAAGACTGCCTAATTACACAGCGGTCCTCGTACGATGACACACACACACACACACACACACACACACACACACACACACACACACACACACACACACACACACACACACACACACACACACACACACACACACACACACACACACACACACACACACACACACACACACACACACACACACACAATAGAAGCCCACAGAGCTCAATGGATTCCTCTACAGCAGAGAGGTCCAGTATTAGTATTAGTATTATGTATGCTACGTCCTGTAGTACTGAGGGTCTAACTGCTCCAGTATTAGTATTATGTATGCTACGTCCTGTAGTACTGAGGGTCTGACTGGTCTCAGGACCCACACGTGTCATGAGTCATTCAGACCCAACAGTACAACACGTATTTACCAATATTGCAGTAATAATGTTTCATGTACTGTTAAAAACACGGAGGGAACAAAACGCTGCAACTCAATGACCGTCACCGAAACATGAATGAACATTGAAACACAAGTTCAGTGTGTGTGTGTGTGTGTGTGTGTGTGTGTGTGTGTGTGTGTGTGTGTGTAACAAGAGGGGACATTCAGCCGGGAGCACACGGCTTGTTGTTTCAGGGGGCCGGCCCACTCCCCACCACCCAGTCAGCACCCACCCTCCACCAGCGAGGGAGACGACCCCTTCAGAACCTCTGTTTTTGTGTTCCTGTGTGTGTGTGCTTCTGGTCTCAGTGTGTCCACAAGCTGAGAGCTGGAATCAGTCAAGACCAAATGTAATCTGGTGGTACTGGACACACACACACACACACACACACACACACACACACACACACACACACACACACACACACACACACACACACACACACACACACACACACACACACACACACACACACACACACACACACACACACACACACACACACACACACACACACTTCAGATAACGTCTGAGACTTCTTCATCATGTGATCCAGACCCCATATATCTGCTGTTCACCCTTCTGATGAAGAACGCTGCAGGACTCGAGCTGGAGTCACCCCTCCAACCCTCGGCCTCCTGCCTCTTAATATTCCAGTCAGGCACCGCGTAGCCTTCAGTCTGTTGTGATTCCTCGAGGCCTAGGAGAGGGCTACCAGCTCGACCGAGTGGTCCCATCAATCAGTGCTGGTCTACAGTTGGGTGTTGGTTGGTTGCAGTGTGCAGGAACGTTGCAGCATCTCACCATCCAAACCAGATATTCAAGTCTTAACAACGTCGGCCATAGTTCGGAAAAATGGCACATTTTCACCAGGATCACCAGGATAGTATATCGGCTATACCACGAGCAGCCAAAATGGTTCATAACAATGAGGCAGGCATCCGCATAATTGGTCAAACATGTAATGGAATGGCGAGGCTCACCTGGTCTGGCCCGAGGCTCACCTGGTCTGGCCTGAGGCTCACCTGGTCTGGCCTGAGGCAAGCTCACCTGGTCTGGCCTGAGGCAGGCTCACCTGGTCTGGCCTGAGGCTCACCTGGTCTGGCTTGAGGCAGGCTCACCTGGTCTGGCTTGAGGCAGGCTCACCTGGTCTGGCCTGAGGCAAGCTCACCTGGTCTGGCCTGAGGCTCACCTGGTCTGGCTTGAGGCAGGCTCACCTGGTCTGGCCTGAGGCAGGCTCACCTGGTCTGGCCTGAGGCAGGCTCACCTGGTCTGGCTTGAGGCAGGCTCACCTGGTCTGGCCCGAGGCTCACCTGGTCTGGCCTGAGGCAGGCTCACCTGGTCTGGCCTGAGTCTCACCTGGTCTGGCTTGAGGCAGGCTCACCTGGTCTGGCCCGAGGCTCACCTGGTCTGGCCTGAGGCAGGCTCACCTGGTCTGGCCTGAGTCTCACCTGGTCTGGCTTGAGGCAGGCTCACCTGGTCTGGCCTGAGGCTCACCTGGTCTGGCCCAAGGCTCACCTGGTCTGGCCCGAGGCTCACCTGGTCTGGCTTGAGGCAGGCTCACCTGGTCTGGCTCAAGGCTCACCTGGTCTGGCCCAAGGCTCACCTGGTCTGGCCCAAGGCTCACCTGGTCTGGCCCAAGGCAGGCTCACCTGGTCTGGCTTGAGGCAGGCTCACCTGGTCTGGCCCGAGGCTCACCTGGTCTGGCCCGAGGCTCACCTGGTCTGGCTTGAGGCAGGCTCACCTGGTCTGGCTTGAGGCAGGCTCACCTGGTCTGGCCCGAGGCTCACCTGGTCTGGCCCGAGGCAGGCTCACCTGGTCTGGCTTGAGGCAGGCTCACCTGGTCTGGCTTGAGGCAGGCTCACCTGGTCTGGCCTGAGTCTCACCTGCTCTGGCTTGAGGCAGGCTCACCTGGTCTGGCACGAGGCTCACCTGGTCTGGCCTGAGGCTCAGCAGTGAGCAGAGCGGTTGGGACCTGCAGGGTTGAGCATGTGATTGGTGCAGTCGGCACCCTGCGGTTGGCACAGAGGCCAGAACTGTCTGGACTTGCCATGAAGTAAACCTCCAGTCATTCAACTGACGACAGTAAAAACCAAAACATAACGTCACTCAGGTATCCAAACCAGTTAACCTCAGAACTGCTGTGTCAACCAAAAGAGAGCTTAACAGAAACGAGGCCCGGTACTGTTAAGAGAGACCCGGTACTTTTAAGAGAGACCCAGTACTGTTAAGAGAGACCCAGTACTGTTAAGAGAGGGTCAGTACTGTTAAGAGAGGGTCAGTACTGTTAAGAGAGGGTCTGTACTGTTAAGAGAGGGACAGTACTGTTAAGAGAGGGACAGTACTGTTAAGAGAGGGTCAGTACTGTTAAGAGAGGGTCAGTACTGTTAAGAGAGGGTCAGTACTGTTAAGAGAGGGCCAGTACTGTTAAGAGAGGGTCAGTACTGTTAAGAGAGGGACAGTACTGTTAAGAGAGGGCCAGTACTGTTAAGAGAGGGTCAGTACTGTTAGGAGAGGGCCAGTACTGTTAGGAGAGGGCCAGTACTGTTAAGAGAGGGTCAGTACTGTTAAGAGAGGGTCAGTACTGTTAGGAGAGGGCCAGTACTGTTAAGAGAGGGTCAGTACTGTTAGGAGAGGGCCAGTACTGTTAAGAGAGGGCCAGTACTGTTAAGAGAGGGCAGTACTGTTAGGAGAGGGTCAGTACTGTTAAGAGAGGGTCAGTACTGTTAGGAGAGGGCCAGTACTGTTCTTGGTCTTGCTGTTTGACAGGGGAACATCAGGAAGCTACCATTTGCACTGCGTTCACATTGAACACTCACTCACCAGTGCTGCCGTTTGGTGAAATAAGCAGAAAACGGTCTAAAATGAAGAGCTTCCATATTGATGCTCGTCAGTCAGTAAAGACATTGTACATATAAACAACACAACACACAGCGGCCGGAACAACAGCACCTCTTGAACCGAGAGGTCTGTGCTGCCAGGACTCAGGGTTGGAGAGATGGACCATGAGAGGTGTAGAGATGGACCAGGACCCCACTAGACATACACACCATGAGGGCTTCCCTGGTCAGGGGTGGAGGCGGCTGACCCTCAGATGCTGAGCCTCTCTCTCTCTCTCTACATCCTCCGTCACACTCGGACAGCCAAGGCGGAGAGATTATCACGTCTTGCATAACAATCGAGACGACGTCCGAGGATTAAGAGCCAGAGACACGGAGGACAATAACCTGCACGCCGGTCGAGGCTCTGCGTGGCCGGAGCGTAGTGGACACTTATAGGAACAACATGTGTTTGTTGTTGTTGTTGTTGATGGACAGTGACGTGCGTCTACTCTGAATAGATGACATCACTACAGCCCTGCAAATTGTACGAGACCAGTTCACTAGTAGACCAGTTCACCAGTAGACCAGTTCACTAGTAGACGGCAGTGGATAGCATTGGTCTGATCTTGGCAATGTTTCTAAGATGAAAGAAAGCAGTTCTGGTGATACTTTGACATGCTGATCGAAAGAGAGCGTAGGAGCAAGCAGAACACCAAGACTCTTGACGCAGGAGCTTTGGGCAATAGAGCAGAAACCTCGTTGTACCGTCTTTATTGAAGTGACAATAAAAATACTTGAAACTTGAAACTTGGGTTTCCTGTCCGGGCGAGTCAGTCATATGCAACCACCGTGTCCGTGTTTATCCCACACCTGCAGCCTCACCTTGCTGTCATGGCCGCCAGGTATTTTATCTTTATCTTGTCTTGTTTATCTTATCTTGCTTCATGAAGAGTCACGTGACGGGGGGGCGGAGCGACGCTGTCTCCGCCCTCGTCGATGTTCTAGAATGAATGTTGTTTTTCACGGACCAACGTTGTCCTTTCTCCTCGATATGCGCGTGTCACTCGAATTCATTCAAATCAACATAATGGGTCTGGATTAAAGCGCCCGTTGTGTGCCCACCCTGCTATTCCCGGGACTGTCTGGGTCCTGACCCCCCCCCCCCCCCCTCGGGGTGACAAAGCGATCATTGAGCTGAGCTGAGCTGAGAGGCGCTGGGCCGGGCTGACAGAACCCTGGCATCGGGCCTCGTGTTGTGATGCAACATCTGAAGGCCACCGCTGCACACACACACGCACACACACACACACACGCGGTGTCAGTACGGTGTGTCCCTGGCGAGTCCTCAGCTGCCGTGTGACAAGAGATGGCGTGAGAGGTCAGGGTTCACGGGTCGCAGCCGGCTGAGATTCACACGCTTCGAACGAACCCACCGACCGATCGCTGCACCGCAACGCCACACCGGGTTGACACGACTCAACACGCACTATCGTTACCGCGGTCCCCGTCGCCATGGGGATGACCTCGTGTTTTGGTGCCGGTGCTTAACGTTGTTGTGTGTCTCTGCCCCGCCCCCAACAGGTGTAAGTTCTTCAGTCTGACCGAGACCCCCGAGAACTACACGGTGGTCCTGGACGAGGAGGGCTTCAAAGGTAACACGTATGCACGAACGCGCACATCACAGCTTGTGATCAGAATGACACATGACAAGGCTCCTTCCTTCCTTCCTTCCTCCTTTGTTTCGAGGCCTCAGATGTACAGCGAATATGAGGCCTCGTTCTGCTATATTTCATAACTTTGTTTTCCCTGCGTGGAGGAGAAGGGAAGCCCTGGTGTTGTTGTTCCCCCCCTCCTGTCTCCTGCCTCCTCTCTCCTCTCCGCTGTCACGGCAGCATCATGAATCACTAGAACTGGTTCCCCTGATCTATGATATGGTAATAAAACCAGCGATGACTGGCTGACTGCCGTACACAAACACAGCAAATATGCTGCAATGTGCACGCTGCAATATTAACATTTTAGTTTTTATCATGGTTGAGTTTTAAAAACGTATTGAGGCAACCGAATGTCTGCAAAGCAAAACCGGTTGGCTCCTCTCTGCAGCAACAGCAGGATGTCCATCATGGCGTCTCGGGTGCGACACGCCCACCCTCTCGTCCTGCGTCTCCCAGGCCGCCTAGACGTGTGTGTGCATAGTATCTGGCTACATGGATGGGCCAATACATCATTGGAAAGCATGAGATTAAAGCAAGTTGTCCAATCTTGCTTCTAACTAGAGGCATACTATGAGTATTGTTATGGACAGCCCAACCGCCCAACCCTAGTAACTAGTACAAACCAGGCTAAATGGTTAGGACCAGGGTAACAACTAGCATGTTATGTCCCGCCTGTGAAAGCTGCGTGGATCAAGTTTACGTTGGCAACCTCATCTTGGATCCATACGTCCGCAGGACCCGGTCTCCGCGAGGCCTACGTCTGGTTTCACAGCCCTGATCCGTGGTGGTATAAATAGCAGGTCAGGGAAGGTCGCCATGTTAGTGATATCAGACGAGCGGGCCGGGTGGCGGCGATCTACAACGTACCCTTACGGTTGGCCCTCTCTCGTACCCAAAGCCACCTGCAGTGAATCCAGAACACCTTTTAGGAGGAGTTGGGAATCAAACCCAGAACCATTGAGCTTCTTCATGTTTGGGTTTATTAAAATGTTGTAGTTCCTCACCAGGATGGATTATGATTAGATGGTAACAAGTGGAAGGAGACGTTCCTCTCAGCTCGGTCTGTAGGACGTGTGTTTAAGTCCGGTCAGTCAAGTCATGTAGTGATCCTTGGTTGGTGGTATTGCTCTACTACGTGTTATTTAATGTCCTGTCAATGTCCCCCCCCAGAGCTCCAGCCGTCAGAGCACCTGCAGGTGGAGGGCTCCGTCTGGCTGCCACTCAATGTGGTCTCCAACGGCAACGTGTCCAGCAGCTCGCAGGCGGTGGGCGTGACCAAGATCGCCAAGTCAGTCATCGCCCCGTTGGCCGAGCAGCATGTGTCCGTCTTCATGCTCTCCACCTATCAGACGGACTTCATATTAGTAAGTCTGTCTGTCTGTCTGTCTGTCTGTCTGTCTGTCTGTCTGTCTGTCTGTCTGTCTGTCTGTCTGTCTGTCTGGTACTCTCAATATACGATTAAAGAACACAAAATACGTGCAGCGTATTATGGAATATTATCAGATTCATTCATCGTAACAATGAAAAGTCTGTCATCCCTGAGAGTTCACAAACTCCGACTTGTACTTGCTGATGTAAGTAATTCCTTAACTTGGACCATGTGAGTGTGGTTGGAGTGATGCTCGTCTGCAGGGTGTTCCTGGACTACGTCATGTGACCCTCAGCTCTGGTCCCCAGGTGAGGGAGAAGGACCTTCCTGTGGTGATCTCCACGCTGGGGGAGGAGTTCCACATCTTCAGAGAGGTGGCGGGAGAGTCTGTCCCCGTGCACAGCCCGGACGCCGGCCACAACGGCCTCCAAAACAACGGCAAAGAAGGTACAGACCCCTGGTCCCTACAGGTCCCTGGTCCCCACAGACCCCTGTTCCCTATAGATCCCTGGTACAGATCCCTGGTCCCGATAGATCCCTGGTACAGATACAACCGGGAGGAATCACAACAAAGACATTTACTCTGATGTCTGTACTCGTTCTCTGTTGGTTTTGAAAAATCGTACAAAAATACCTGGTAACCACAACTACAAATGAATGCTTTTTATTAATTAATATGAACAAATGAATGACCGTTTATTAATCAATTTGATAAAATCATAACCTTTTATTAATTACTTCTGATATTCTATGAAGGGAATGAAGGTTTACTGCCATTAATGTAGGAAGATAATGAATATAATGTATGTAGAGAAGTCTCTTGTGCCACTGCTCACATAGTCACTGTGTGTGTGGTGTGTGTGTGTGTGGTGTGTGTGTGTGTGTGTGTGTGTGTGTGTGTGTGTGTGTGTGTGTGTGGTGTGTGTGTGTGTGTGTGTGTGTGTGTGTGTGTGTGTGTGTGTGTGTGTGTGTGTGTGTGTGTGTGTGTGTGTGTGTGTTCTCTCAGCCCTGCAGACCACGGTCCACCCGCTGTTGATCCCTCAGAACCTCTTCTGTGTGATGTCTCTGGACCCGGACACGCTGCCCTCCGTCGCCACCATCCTCATCGACGTGCTCTTCTACTCTCACAGGTCAGTACCGGCCCCCGCCACCGGGCGGCGCGTGACGACGTGGGGATTCAAAGTGTGTCGCTTGACAGTGAAAGTCCTCCGTGCAGAAGGAACTCCGTCTGTGTGGAGGCGTTTCATGGGCTTCAGTCGCTTCCTGAACTCCAAAACTAAGCAGAATAAATAATACTTTTGGGGAGTTCTTTTTTTCCCATTTGAGATAAGATAGAACTTTATTAATCCCGAGGGAAATTCTTGTGCCAGGTTGCATAGCAATACAGTACAATACAACAATAGAGAAATACACAGAATAATACAAATAAACCAACAGATTAGTTTCGGGGTTAGGATTCGGGTCTTAAATGTGGAACTCTGAAGCCCTTTGTGACCGGTGAACGTCGTGATGCTCTTGAATTATAACACGCATTCATTCCCTGGTGTCTCATTGTTCTGTACATGAAAGTGTATTCATGGATGTTGTCGTCGATAAGCATAGTTTCACATCGGTGTCGTACTTGCAGCAAATTAATCCGGTAGCTGTGGTACATGACAACATAAAGCTTTAAGCTTCCAAGCTTGTGAGAATAATAGAATAATGTGTTCCCTCCTGCCCTCCCGCTGTCGTCCTAGAGAGGGCGCCAGCGCATCGCCGGGACAGGAAGTGGACTGCATCACCTTCTTCTCCTTCTCCCTCATCGACGGCTACGTCTCGCTGGTGATGGACACCGAGGCTCAGAGGCAGTAAGACCCCGCCCCCTCCCATCCCCCACCGCCTGGGATACTTTCTCCGCTGTTTCCGTCGCTTACCTCGATCACTCTCTCTCTCTCACTCACTCACTCACTCACTCACTCACTCACTCACTCACTCACTCTCTCACTCTCTCACTCTCTCACTCTCACCCTCTCACAGCCATCGTCTTTACCTCGATCACTCACCAGGCCAAGGTAGATATAATTCTTTGTATGCTCTTAGGGAGTTGTATTGAGAAAGAATGTATATTAGTGTTGCTGGAGGCTCTTCTTTGGAAAAGCATTATTTTTGTCTTGGTTAGATGTACTGTCAGCGCCCAGGTCTGGGAGAGTTTGTGCAGTAGATCAAGGTGCTGCTGTAGTCCTTCTGTGGTTGGAGACAGCAGCACCAGATCATCTGTGAACAGGAGGTGTTTGACTTGTGTGTCTCCTAGGGAGATGCCAGGTCCCTCAGATTGTTCTAGAGATTTCACCAATTCATTGATGTGTGTGTTGAAGAGGGTTGGGCTCAGGCTGCATCCCTGTCTAAGCCCCCGGTTTGGGGGAAGAAGTCTGTGTGTTGTTTGACTTTATGATGTCATAGGTTTTTCCTCCAACACCGCTTTCCAATAGTTTGTACAGCAGACCATCGTGCCAAATAGAATCAAAAGCTTTTTTGAAGTCAACAAAACAAGAGAATAATTACTTTTGTTTTTGTTTATTTGGTTGTCTATTAGGGTGCTGAGGGTGAAAATATGGTCTGTTGTGCGATAATTCGGTAGAAAGCCAATTTGGGATTTGTTTAGGACATTATTTTCAGTGATGAAATGTAGGAGTCTGTGGTTGATGATCATACAGAGGATTTTCCCAAGGTTACTGTTAACGCAGATCCCGCGGTAATTGTTGGGGTCAAATTTGTCTCCACTTTTGTGAAGCGGTGTTATCAGACCTTGGTTCCAAATATTGGGGAAGATCAGCTGCCGTGTGACAAGAGATGGCGTGAGAGGTCAGGGTTCACGGGTCGCAGCCGGCTGAGATTCACACGCTTCGAACGAACCCACCGACCGATCGCTGCACCGCAACGCCACACCGGGTTGACACGACTCAACACGCACTATCGTTACCGCGGTCCCCGTCGCCATGGGGATGACCTCGTGTTTTGGTGCCGGTGCTTAACGTTGTTGTGTGTCTCCGCCCCACCCCCAACAGGTGTAAGTTCTTCAGTCTGACCGAGACCCCCGAAAACTACACGGTGGTCCTGGACGAGGAGGGCTTCAAAGGTAACACGAACGCACACATCACAGCTTGTGATCAGAATGACACATGACAAGGCTCCTTCCTTCCTTCCTTCCTCCTTTGTTTCGAGGCCTCAGATGTACAGCGAATATGAGGCCTCGTTCTGCTATATTTCATAACTTTGTTTTCCCTGCGTGGAGGAGAAGGGAAGCCCTGGTGTTGTTGTTCCCCCCCTCCTGTCTCCTGCCTCCTCTCTCCTCTCCGCTGTCACGGCAGCATCATGAATCACTAGAACTGGTTCCCCTGATCTATGATACGGTAATAAAACCAGCGATGACTGGCTGACTGCCGTACACAAACACAGCAAATATGCTGCAATGTGCACGCTGCAATATTAACATTTTAGTTTTTATCATGGTTGAGTTTTAAAAACGTATTGAGGCAACCGAATGTCTGCAAAGCAAAACCGGTTGGCTCCTCTCTGCAGCAACAGCAGGATGTCCATCATGGCGTCTCGGGTGCGACACGCCCACCCTCTCGTCCTGCGTCTCCCAGGCCGCCTAGACGTGTGTGTGCATAGTATCTGGCTACATGGATGTACAATTCCAAAGCCAATACATCATTGGAAAGCATGAGATTAAAGCAAGTTGTCCAATCTTGCTTCTAACTAGAGGCATACTATGAGTATTGTTATGGACAGCCCAACCGCCCAACCCTAGTAACTAGTACAAACCAGGCTAAATCGTTAGGACCAGGGTAACAACTAGCATGTTATGTCCCGCCTGTGAAAGCTGCGTGGATCAAGTTTACGTTGGCAACCTCATCTTGGATCCATACGTCCGCAGGACCCGGTCTCCGCGAGGCCTACGTCTGGTTTCACAGCCCTGATCCGTGGTGGTATAAATAGCAGGTCAGGGAAGGTCGCCATGTTAGTGATATCAGACGAGCGGGCCGGGTGGCGGCGATCTACAACGTACCCTGAGGATACGCTGCAACGTACACCAGCGTTATGTACTGGTTACTCGGTTGGCCCTCTCTCGTACCCAAAGCCACCTGCAGTGAATCCAGAACACCTTTTAGGAGGAGTTGGGAATCAAACCCAGAACCATTGAGCTTCTTCATGTTTGGGTTTATTAAAATGTTGTAGTTCCTCACCAGGATGGATTATGATTAGATGGTAACAAGTGGAAGGAGACGTTCCTCTCAGCTCGGTCTGTAGGACGTGTGTTTAAGTCCGGTCAGTCAAGTCATGTAGTGATCCTTGGTTGGTGGTATTGCTCTACTACGTGTTATTTAATGTCCTGTCAATGTCCCCCCCCAGAGCTCCAGCCGTCAGAGCACCTGCAGGTGGAGGGCTCCGTCTGGCTGCCACTCAATGTGGTCTCCAACGGCAACGTGTCCAGCAGCTCGCAGGCGGTGGGCGTGACCAAGATCGCCAAGTCAGTCATCGCCCCGTTGGCCGAGCAGCATGTGTCCGTCTTCATGCTCTCCACCTATCAGACGGACTTCATATTAGTAAGTCTGTCTGTCTGTCTGTCTGTCTGTCTGTCTGTCTGTCTGTCTGGTACTCTCAATATACGATTAAAGAACACAAAATACGTGCAGCGTATTATGGAATATTATCAGATTCATTCATCGTAACAATGAAAAGTCTGTCATCCCTGAGAGTTCACAAACTCCGACTTGTACTTGCTGATGTAATTCCTTAACTTGGACCATGTGAGTGTGGTTGGAGTGATGCTCGTCTGCAGGGTGTTCCTGGACTACGTCATGTGACCCTCAGCTCTGGTCCCCAGGTGAGGGAGAAGGACCTTCCTGTGGTGATCTCCACGCTGGGGGAGGAGTTCCACATCTTCAGAGAGGTGGCGGGAGAGTCTGTCCCCGTGCACAGCCCGGACGCCGGCCACAACGGCCTCCAAAACAACGGCAAAGAAGGTACAGACCCCTGGTCCCTACAGGTCCCTGGTCCCCACAGACCCCTGTTCCCTATAGATCCCTGGTACAGATCCCTGGTCCCGATAGATCCCTGGTACAGATACAACCGGGAGGAATCACAAACAAACCCGGACATTTACTCTGATGTCTGTACTCGTTCTCTGTTGGTTTTGAAAAATCGTACAAAAATACCTGGTAACCACAACTACAAATGAATGCTTTTTATTAATTAATATGAACAAATGAATGACCGTTTATTAATCAATTTGATAAAATCATAACCTTTTATTAATTACTTCTGATATTCTATGAAGGGAATGAAGGTTTACTGCCATTAATGTAGGAAGATAATGAATATAATGTATGTAGAGAGAGTCTCTTGTGCCACTGCTCACATATTCAGTGTGTGTGTGTGTGTGTGTGTGTGTGTTGTGTGTGTGTGTGTGTGTGTGTGTGTGTGTGTGTGTGTGTGTGTGTGTGTGTGTGTGTGTGTGTGTGTGTGTGTGTGTGTGTGTGTGTGTGTGTGTGTGTGTGTGTGTTGTGTGTGTGTGTGTGTGTGTGTGTGTGTGTTCTCTCAGCCCTGCAGACCACGGTCCACCCGCTGTTGATCCCTCAGAACCTCTTCTGTGTGATGTCTCTGGACCCGGACACGCTGCCCTCGGTCGCCACCATCCTCATCGACGTGCTCTTCTACTCTCACAGGTCAGTACCGGCCCCCGCCACCGGGCGGCGCGTGACGACGTGGGGATTCAAAGTGTGTCGCTTGACAGTGGAAAGTCCTCCGTGCAGAAGGAACTCCGTCTGTGTGGAGGCGTTTCATGGGCTTCAGTCGCTTCCTGAACTCCAAAACTAAGCAGAATAAATAATACTTTTGGGGAGTTCTTTTTTTCCCATTTGAGATAAGATAGAACTTTATTAATCCCGAGGGAAATTCTTGTGCCAGGTTGCATAGCAATACAGTACAATACAACAATAGAGAAATACAAGAATAAATACAAATAACTAACAGATTAGTTTCGGGGTTAGGATTCGGGTCTTAAATGTGGAACTCTGAGCCCTTTGTGACCGGTGACGTCGTGATGCTCTTGAATTATAACACGCATTCAATTCCCTGGTGCTCATTGTTCTGTACATGAAAGTGTATTCATGGATGTTGTCGTCGATAAGCATAGTTTTCACATCAGTGTCGTACTTGCAGCAAATTAATCCGGTAGCTGTGGTACATGACAACATAAAGCTTTAAGCCTCCAAGCTTGTGAGAATAATAGAATAATGTGTTCCCTCCTGCCCTCCCGCTGTCGTCCTAGAGAGGGCGCCAGCGCATCGCCGGGACAGGAAGTGGACTGCATCACCTTCTTCTCCTTCTCCCTCATCGACGGCTACGTCTCGCTGGTGATGGACACCGAGGCTCAGAGGCAGTAAGACCCCGCCCCCTCCCATCCCCCACCGCTGTCACTCTTCTCTCTGTCTCCCTCCTCTCTCTCTCTCTCTCTCTCTCTCTCTCTCTCTCTCTCTCTCTCTTCTCTCTCTCTCTCTCTCTCTTCTCTCTCTCTCTCTCTCTCTCTCTCTCTCTCTCTCTCTCTCTCTCTCTCTCTCTCTCTCTCTCTCTCTCTCTCTCTCTCTCTCTCTCTCTCTCTCTCTCTCTCTCTCTCTCTCTCACTCTCTCCTCTCTCACTCTCTCTCTCTCTCTCTCTCTCTCTCTCTATTATCTTATATATATATTATATATATATATATATATATATATATTAGGGGTGTAACAAATAACCGATTTGAATCGGAAAATCGGTTTTGATTTAAAAGATGCGAGTGCATCGGTACACGGACCCCTGGATCGGTCTAAACGTAGCATGAACCGGCCGATGGCCCGATCACAAAGTTATGAATCAGTTTTATGTTGTTGCTGTGCTGCTGAATCCTCCGTCTGCTCAGTGTCTGCAGCGCTCTCTCTCACACACACACACACACACACACACACACACACACACACACACACACACACACATTAAACTCTCGCGAGACTTGTCATAGTAACGTTAGATAGCGCTCTGTTTGCGAGGGAAAGACAAAAAATGTCCGATACGATTCACAACGTGAACGCGTTACATTGCAAAACAACACTTTAAAAGACTGATATTCTATAAGAGTGCTTACAGTTTGACACTTTGTTGTGTTCTGTTTGCAAAAAAATGTGCACAAGAGATGTCTTGAAATAGTTCAAATTTTCTACGTCAGTAGTTCATTGTTCCTGATCTGACCTACAGACCTCCACAACTTTGGCTCTAATTTGTGCCAACAGTGAAATGTAATAGTTTGTTTTATTGTCAGAGGGGCTTTGTAAAGTTATTAAAATGCAATATGTTACTCTAATAAACATGACATGTTTCTGAATTCACATGTCAAAAGTGACAAAATACTTGTTCCCTGGTCTTTGATAAATCTATTTGAAGGTTTATAGTATTGACTTATGTTAATTCATAATATAAAATGATTGTCTACTTTAAACAAGGAACTCTATCAGATTGTATCATATCCCATCAAATCCTACTGAATCGAATCGAACCGAATCGTTCCATTTTAAAAATGTATCGTCCCTGAATCGTATCGTACCTCATGTATCTAGATACGTATCGGATCGTCTTTTTTGGAGAGATGCACACCCCTAGTGTGTGTGTGTGTGTGTGTGTGTGTGTGTGTGTGTGTGTGTGTGTGTGTGTGTGTGTGTGTGTGTGTGTGTGTGTGTGTGTGTGTTGTGTGTGTGTGTGTGTTGTCTGTGTGTGTGTGTGTGTGTGTGTGTGTGTGTGTGTGTGTGTGTGTGTGTGTGTGTGGCAGGTTCCCGGCTGACTTGCTGTTCACCAGCTCGTCGGGGGAGTTGTGGAGGATGGTCCGCATCGGGGGACAGCCCCTCGGCTTCGGTAAGACGCTCCGCCCCCCCCCCCCCCCCCCC
>PIJE02001258.1:131337-136576 GCA_002895965.2 Coryphaenoides rupestris | reverse complement strand
AAAACGTTTCGACCAATCACACACCTCGCCACCACGGGGGGAGGGCCTTCCAGCAGACACCTCTATGATGTCATAGATGTGCATTATATTATCCTTTAATGTGCACATTAATTATGATGCTAATAATAATACGCATCATACCAAGAGTACCATGTATTGTACTAGTACTGTATCATACCAATACTACTCAATAATACTATGTATCATACTAGTACTACTACTACCTATCATACTACTTATCATACTACTTCTAGTACCAGTACTTATCATACTAATACTACTTATGCTAATATGCTAATACTGTCTACTACTGTCTACTTGTCAAACTACTAGGTCTACGTTCAAACTATCACATTAGTTTAGCTATTTGTTTAACTTTTTAAAAACCATTAAAGTGGTTTGTATGTTTATTGTTCTGCTCACTCCATTCAGACTTCATTTTAAGCCGGTAACCGTTCTCCGTTCTCGTTGTTAACATGCTGTTGCTTGGCAACTGACGCAGGGCTCTAATTGGCTGGTTTCTTCTTCCTCTGATTGGTGGACCTGCGGCGCCAGATGAGTGCGGCATCGTGGCTCAGATCTCCCAGCCGCTGGCGGACAGCGATATCTCCGCCTACTACATCAGCACCTTCAGCTTCGACCACGCCCTGGTGAGTCCTAGTGGGTCCTGGTCCTGCCGTGGAAGGGCCTCGGAAAAGACACTTTGACGTCACCGAAAGAACGGCAAACTTTAATTTCGGGACGTTCACAAACTGGTTGGCAGAGATACTCGATTTTACACCCGTTCATTTCTCAATGACGGTTTTATTTTAGTAACGGGGACGAAACGACGTAAATCTCTATGTTGAACATCATACAAAACATTTAACTGTGTTTAAAGCAAAAACATTTTTTGGGGCGGGACAGGTGCTGACAGGTGTGTTCATCAGCTCTTCACCTGCAGGGACCAGCGGCTCATGCCGGCCAATCACAGGCTAAGCACGCAGTAGCAAGCTCCACCTCTAGAGGGAGCCCTCTAATACAAGCCCATCTAAACTGATGTTGGTTTGGTTCTGCTTTTAAATGACGAGGAATACGTGACACTTCCACCGTCACCGGTTTGGGGTGAATACTACTTGTCTTTATCATCTGTTGCTAAGCAGAATACAGAATACTTGTACCCAGACCTGTTGGCACGTTGTATATCGCTCCTTAAAGCTCTCCAACAGAATGAGCCGGGCAGCACGGCCAGAACCCCAAGAACCAATACATACACAAGAAGACATAACTAAGATAAGAGAGAACTTTATTAATCCCGAAGGAAATTCTTGTGCCAGGTTGCATAGCAATACAGTACAATACAACAATAGAGAAATACACAGAATAATAAAACCTGGTGAACAATATATATACACTGCTCCAAAAAATTAAAGGAACACTTTTTAATCAGAGTATTGCATCAAGTCAATGAAACTTCTGGGATATTGATCTGGTCAGTTAAGTAGCAGAGGAGGTTGTTAATCAGTTTCAGCTGCTTTGGTGTTAATGAAATGAACAACAGGTGCACTAGAGGGGCAACAATGAGACGACCCCCAAAACAGGAATCGTTTTCCAGGTGGAGGCCACTGACATTTTTTCCCTCCTCATCTTTTCTGATGAGGAAAAGATGAGAAGATCTTATTCACTAGTTTTACATTTGGTTAGGGTCAGTGTCACTACATTTGGTTAGGGTCAGTGTCACTACATTTGGTTAGGGTCAGTGTCACTACATTTGGTTAGGGTCAGTGTCACTACATTTGGTTAGGGTCAGTGTCGCTACATTTGGTTAGGGTCAGTGTCGCTACATTTGGTTAGGGTCAGTGTCGCTACATTTGGTTAGGGTCAGTGTCACTACATTTGGTTAGGGTCAGTGTCACTACATTTGGTTAGGGTCAGTGTCACTACATTTGGTTAGGGTCAGTGTCACTACATTTGGTTAGGGTCAGTGTCACTACATTTGGTTAGGGTCAGTGTCACTACATTTGGTTAGGGTCAGTGTCACTACATTTGGTTAGGGTCAGTGTCGCTAACTTTGGTTAGGGTCAGTGTCGCTACATTTGGTTAGGGTCCAGTGTCACTACATTTGGGTTAGGGTCAGTGTCACTACATTTGGTTAGGGTCAGTGTCACTACATTTGAGTTAGGGTCAGTGTCACTACATTTGGTTAGGGTCAGTGTCACTACATTTGGTTAGGGTCAGTGTCGACTACATTTGGTAGGGTCAGTGTCACTAATTTGGTTAGGGTCAGCTGTCACTAATTTGGTTAGGGTCAGTGTCACTACATTGGTTAGGGTCAGTGTCACTAGCTGGTAGCATGAGGCGATCCCTGGACCCTACAGAGGTTGCACAGGCAGTCCAACTCCTCCAGGATGGCACATCAATGCGTGCCATTGCCAGAAGGTTTGCTGTGTCTCCCAGCGCAGTCTCAAGAGTATGGAGGAGATTCCAGGAGACAGGCAGTTACTCTAGGAGAGCTGGACAGGGCCGTAGAAGGTCCTTAACCCATCAGCAGGACCGCTATCTGCTCCTTTGTGCAAGGAGGAACAGGATGAGCATTGCCAGAGCTCTACAAAATGACCTCCAGCAGGCCACTGGTGTGAATGTCTCTGACCAAACAATCAGAAACAGACTTCATGAGGGTGGCCTGAGGCCCCGACGTCCTCTAGTAGGCCCTGTGCTCACTGCCCGGCACCGTGGAGCTCGATTGGCATTTGCCATAGAACACCAGAACTGGCAGATCCGCCACTGGCGCCCTGTGCTTTTCACAGATGAGAGCAGGTTCACCCTGAGCACATGTGACCGACGTGAAAGGGTCTGGAGAAGCCGTGGAGAACGTTATGCTGCCTGTAACATCGTTCAGCATGACCGGTTTGGTGGTGGGTCGGTGATGGTCTGGGGAGACCTCTACAGACTAGAGAACGGCACCCTGACTGCCATTAGGTATCGGGATGACCCATTGTCAGACCCTACGCTGGTGCAGTGGGTCCTGGGTTCCTCCTGGTGCACGACAATGCCCGGCCTCATGTGGCGAGAGTATGCAGGCGGTTCCTGGAGGATGAAGGAATTGATACCATTGACTGGCCCCCACGCTCGCCTGACCTAACTCCAATAGAACATCTCTGGGACATTATGTTTCGGTCCATCCGACGCCACCAGGTTGCACCTCAGACTGTCCAGGAGCTCAGTGATGCCCTGGTCCAGATCTGGGAGGAGATACCCCAGGACACCACCGACGTTGTCAGGCATGCATACAAGCACGTGGGGGCAATACACAGCACTGAGCACCATTTTGAGTTGCTGCAATGGAATTTCAGCAAAATGGACTCGCCTGCCGCATCATTTTTTCACTTTGTTTTTCGGGGTGTCTTTGAATTCAGCCCTCTTCTGTAGGTTGATAATTTTCATTTCCATCAAACAATGTGGCATCCTTTCGTTCCTAACACATTACCCAGTCCATATCAGTATAGGTATCCAGCATGATTTTTTTTCCCATTTCCCATTTTTGGAGCAGTATATATATATATATATATATATATATATATATATATAAATAATATATATAAATATATATATATAATATATATTAATATATAATATATTATATAATAATAATATATATATATAATTATATAATATAATATAAATATATAATAATATAATAATATATATAAATATATATAATTATATATATAATATAAAATATAAATAATAATAATATAATAATATATATGTATAATATAACCAAGGTCAACATGATGTTTATGACGGCTGTATGTGTTTCACGGTCTAAACGCGTGATACAAGGTTCTTGCCGCTCTCTGCCCCACAGAACCACCGCTGTATGAATCTGTATAAATCTGAAAGTAACCGTGATGCTGGAGAAACCCACCGCTGACGTGGCCCCTGACCTCCAGGGAGGGCGGCTGCGTGCCCAGACTGTGTGTGTGTCTTGTGAACGAAGACGCAGCGTTCTCATACTCATTCATTCCAAATCATATCGAGTTCACCGCCCCCAGTGAGGGTTAATCACAGGGGAATCACCCTGACCTCTGGCGATCTGGATACGAGACGCCTGGCACGCTCCACGGTGCCTTGCACAACACCATTATGTTATTATTATGAACTGGGAATTCAGACAGGATGTCGTACATTCCTTTTATGGCCTTATGACGTGTGTGTGTGTGTGTGTGTGTGTGTGTGTGTGTGTGTGTGTGTGTGTGTGTGTGTGGTTGTGTGTGTGTGTGTGTGTGTGTGTGTGTGTGTGTGTGTGTGTGTGTGTGTGTGTGTGTGTGTGTGTGTGTGTGTGTGTGTGAAGGATGGAAACGGAAACTAGACTAAATAAATTGCATACGGGTCATCAGGTATGTCCACCATACAGGCGAATATTATGAAGAATACAATTGATTAAATGTTTTAATAGAAGCCTTTTATTTATGGTTATTATTATTATACTGTAGTTATTATTGTACTGTAGTTATTGTACTGTAGTTATTATTATACTGTAGTTATTGTACTGTAGTTATTATTATACTGTAGTTATTATTGTACTGTAGTTATTATTGTACTGTAGTTATTATACTGTAGTTATTATTATACTGTAGTAGTTATTGTACTGTAGTTATTATTATACTGTAGTTATTATATGTAGTTATTATGTAGTTATATATACTGTAGTTATTATACTGTAGTTATTATTATACTGTAGTTATTATACTGTAGTTATTATTATACTGTAGTTATTATTGTACTGTAGTTATTGTACTGTAGTTATTATTATACTGTAGTTATTATTATACTGTAGTTATTATTATACTGTAGTTATTATTGTACTGTAGTTATTGTACTGTAGTTATTATTATACTGTAGTTATTATTATACTGTAGTTATTATTATACTGTAGTTATTATTACTGTAGTTATTGTACTGTAGTTATTATTGTACTGTAGTTATTGTACTGTAGTTATTATTATACTGTAGTTATTGTACTGTAGTTATTATTATACTGTAGTAGTTATTGTACTGTAGTTATTATTATACTGTAGTTATTATACTGTAGTTATTATTATACTGTAGTTATTATACTGTAGTTATTGTACTGTAGTTATTATTATACTGTAGTTATTGTACTGTAGTTATTATTGTACTGTAGTTATTGTACTGTAGTTATTATTATACTGTAGTAGTTATTATACTGTAGTTATTATTATACTGTAGTTATTAT